>QVNZ01005983.1:0-16943 GCA_014825645.1 Pseudomyrmex dendroicus | reverse complement strand
CTCTCTCTCTCTCTCTCTCTCTTTGTTTTTTCTGAAATTCATTTTTCTCGGAGAATAAATAAATGTACAATCACGTTACACATGTTTTTTACATGACACGTCAAGAGTGTTATTCAATTACAACGTTTGCGGCTCATGCAAGTGTCATTCTTCTAACAATAAGCTTCGTTAGATTCTCTTCGCTCTCACAGGTAGACGCGCGAGTTATAAATCACCGCGACTTTCTGCATCGTAGTTCTGTCATGCGAAACGATGTATGTGTATATCGCGCGGGCATACGGCGCGTCATAACGCGGAGACGCGAGCAAATAACGAGGCGTGCGCGCCGCACATCGAGAGAGAGATAGATATATATATACATGTATACATATATATGTGTATAAACTATATTTTATTCCAGTGTTATATATATATAGGGTTGTATGCGAATGTGCGCAAACATCGACCGCGAGTGAAAGCTTTCGATGCGATGTTTGTCGTCAAAGACGAGCTGTTTTCAACGAGAAGGCGATTCGCGTGTACGTGACGCGACAAAAGCTTCTGGATTTCCCGAGCTTCCCGGTCTAAGGGGGGAGGGGGGAGGGGAAATATCGCGGGAAATCGCGCAAAACCCGACCCGTACGGATCGGGTTTCCACCAGCCGTCGTCGCGGCATTGTGTTCGCTCGCATCTCGAATCGACATAATATCATGAAATTTTTCGCTTCGTTAACGAGCTTTTCGGGCAACATCTCGCTTAATGGGCACTAACGTTGTTTGCATTGCCAACAAACGAAAAAAGAAGAACGAAAGGAAAGAAAATTGGTATTAAATGTGTTTATGTATGTGCGTGTGTGTGTGTGTGTACACACGATATAAACTGTTTATCTCCGAACGACAGTGCAAAACGATATACTCATCTCGCCGTGAAACCGCGCGCGCGCGCGCGCGCAATCTTGACATTCGGCGCTGAAGTTTTGCCCGACGATGTTTTACAAATTTATATGTCAAAATGACGCGCACGCACGAGATTTTCCCTCTCGTAAATATTTGCCAAGTATCTCTCTCGAGCGAGAGATGAAAATAAATTGCGCGTGACGCGGGGAAAACGCGCGTCGGGATGGATTCTTCCCTTTGATCATTCTGGACTTGCGCCACCGTAATTGGCGCTATATATCGCGCTCGGCGAGGAGGAGCGCGCGCATTTCGTCGCGCGGCCATTTCTTATTCATTCGACGAGGAGTTTGGCGTCTCGAGGCGCCTCCGAGGGACACTTCGTGTGTGTCAATAGCCGGTGTGCATTATTCACGGTCGTCGTCTCGCCACACGTTTCACGTGTGTTTCGCGAAAAAGCGGACGTTGCCATTTAGACATTTGCAGCGACGATATCTTCCCCGACGAGACTTCCACTGCTGTATTGCGTTACACGAAACGTTTCGGAAACTGCAGCCGGAGACTGTACCAAGTATGCGCTCTGGTACAGTCTCTCTCTCTCTCTCTCTCTCTATGGCGACTGTTTAATTACAGCCGGAAGCCCGAGTAAATATTCCGCGAATGCGACTGGCCAGTTGCCTCTCGGCGAATCCCCCCGTGTGTTCGCAACGATGGTTAACTGTCGCTTCAGCCGACCGTTTATTCTCTAGCCGGACATTTATTTCCGTTCCCATATACGTCCCCGCGCTCTGTTCGCGAAAATGAATTAAGATTCGGCGACCGGCAAACGCGCCGCGCGCGCTTGCACCGTCAAGTGTGATTAGCGACGGGTTTTCCATTAATTTACGCGAATAATTCATTTGCCATTCGTGGCGAATTATTTCGCGTTAACGATTTTTTTTTCTACGAACGACAATGGCATATCGAAAAACTAATAATAATGAATCCATATTATTCGGAAACGCACGTCGTTTGAAAAAATTGCATTTTTCACAAACTGTTTGTGTAAATAACAAATTTATTGAAAAAATTTGTTGCGTAAATTTATTTTGCGTTAAAAAAAAACAGTTTTGACGCGGGACGTACGTCAACGTAGATCGAGTGGCTGGTGAAGTGAATAATAAATCACTAGTCATTACTGAGCGAATCGTTCTGCAATTCATTTGCAACGAGAGTGCCTGAAATCGCTCGTACGAGACTCTTCAAACAACTGCTCGACAAACAAAAGCGATCGCGCGGGATTAAACGTTGAAAGAAACAAAAATCGGCAAAATGTTCTTTTTCGTCGCGTGTAATGTGCAATGTTCAAACGAGAATATAATCTACGATTATTCGCCTGACAGAATGCATACGTGCGCGATTCGTCGAACGGCGGCTGCGGCCGTCGCGGCTGGCGCGCGCGAGAGAGCGTCGCGCGCGAAGCGTACACGTGCGCGCTCGTTCGTCCATTTTAGAGCGCCGAAAAATCGATACCACGTTTCACGCTTACGTTCAAAGCGGAGAAATTTCCGGAAATTGGCCGTACAAAGTCCATAGACTCGTTACCGTAATTCCGCTTTACTCGACAGGCCGGCGCGCGAGCGTCGAGTGCAAAACGCGCAACATTCTCCTTCCTTCTCTCTCTCTCTCTCTCGTCGTATAAATTTTTTCCACGGTCGTGACGAGATATCCGGCGGATCGGTCGACCGAGTTCACTTCGGGGGTGGTTTGGCGCAGTACATATCGATCGAGCCAGGAGGATTCGAGAGGTTCGCGTGTCACGGGTCAGGTGTGGGTCGGAGCCTTTGGCAGAAATGCGAAGGAGAGAAGGGCACTTTCGTTCTAGTTCTCGCATATACCGACACCTTCCGCCTTCGCCGGGGCTCATTCCGCCTCTTTCGATCTTCCCGTAACACGTCGGTGTTTACGTAAAAATACATTGTCTCACGATCGATCGGGGGACATCGAGAAATCACTCCTCGGGACCGCGAATACGAATCGTTCCGCGAATACGAACGTTTCGCAAATTGCGACTTATATACGTGCGACTCTCTCTCTCTTTATCTCTGTTTCTTCCGATTCCACCGCGATAAAAAGCGCCCGTAAGAAAGCCGTGGAGTAACACCTCGTGCAATCACGAGGAAGAGTCGATATACTATAAAGCCAGACGTTATTAAACCGAGCGTGATTGGATGGCGCTTTTACGCTCGCCGAGGAGGTTCGCCGACCTCCTTCAGGATACGAGCGAGCGCAGCGCGCGCGTATTCCGGTCGGCGCTGCTCTCGGATTTGATTTATTAATTTCTCATCACCGACTTTGCGCTGCAGTAGTGCCGTCTGCACGCGGCATAGATACGCGATACATATGATATATATACACATATATATAATTTATATGTATATATATATATATATATAGTATACATGTGTATGTATGTACCATCTCGGTGTGGCATCGACGGATTTGCAGGTAAACATATTCAGGGAAAAGGATCCGTATGCCGCTCTGCGCGCGGTAACGCTATCTATTTATACGAATTCGCGGCCACGGGTCTCCGTCCGGCGGGCATATTACCGATCTGTCGGGTCGCGGGATCGGTCTCGTTCGACAAATTATAACTTTTTCCGATATGCCCGCAGGATATCCCGACGTTCTACAGAGTCGTGTAATTAAGCCATTTGTATATTATACGGGATGAGAGAGAGAGAGAGAGAGAGAGCGCGAGATACGAATTATACGCCGTGGCGCCTGAATAAATAACAGGCCGGACGCTCGTCGAACACCCCCCGTTTGCTCAATATTTAATCGTCCATTGTTCGACGCTCTCTTATATCCGTGTTACTCGCTTTTTCGAGAGAGGGGACGCGGGCTCGTTGGACCGTACGGGATAATGGTCCTCGATGTAATCGCCGCGTTTCGCGAGCGAGTATTTCCACGAAGAATCTGATCCCGGCTTGCCAGAGCAAGGCCATCCTTTTCGGCCGTCTTTACGCGGGGATGTGGATATCGTCCGGAAATTTACAAGCGCGATTCGGCGTGATATCGCCGATTTTTCGAAAGATATGTTTTCGAGTAGAAAAATATATTCGTGAAAAATTTGAAATCAATTTTCTAGATTTAATGTATAAATATATTTGTCTAAATATATTTCGATTTATTGTATAATATATTTGTCCAAGTGGGGAGTCTGTTCGGATAAAGTTGGTTACAAATTAAGCAGAAATAATATTTAATACATTAAATATTAGAACAAGTTAGGTTTTTGTTCAGTAAAAATTCGAAATGTCGGTGAATATTTCGTAACTAGCTTGAATTTGATCAATAGAAACTAATCGGTAAATGACAGATAGTTTCTATCTCGAGGCGAAACTCGAAATATTCTGCTTTTCCAAAAAAAAAAAAACAATACAAATAAATATAGCTCTCCAGTATTCAGCTTTAACGAGAGAAAATAACAAGGCCAATATTTATCGCTAATTGTGCGTGAAATATATTTGTTTTTTGAAAATCAAAACCCAATTTATAAAGCGCGATAAATTTTTTTTCCCGCGCGTATTAAAGACGTCGTAATGTAAAAAAAAATATATAACTCGCTCGCGCGGCGCGCGCATTGTTCCTGATTCAAAATATTTTTCGCTTCTCTTTCCGTTTATTTATTTATTTATTTTTTTTGTGCCGCGTTACGAGTTTAAAACTTTTCACATTAAGGACGAAATAATCTCTATAATAGTGTTCCTGTCTCTCACCGCCTCATCTCTTCTTCATTAAGATTACTATTTATGTTTTTCTCGCGGAGATTCATTAATCCTATGTAACAAGGTAGAGCTGACGACGCGATTAGTTTGGTCGCATGATGCTCGGGATAAGACTGTCAGCGCCATGTCGCGGTGCCAGTTCGCGCGAGCTTAATGCGTTTTTAAGTATTTTTATATCGCGTATATGTGTATATAAAATTTTACTCTCTTTCTCTCTCTCTCTCCTTGCGACAACCAAGCACTTCATTCCGTTTCTGTTGCGAGTCACGAATATTATATACATATATCGTGACGGAAACTGAGAGAGAGAGTGAATCGAGCTGACATAGTGCTCTTCGGGGCAAATATATCTATTATGATATTGCTCCATCCATTACGGTTGCTTTGGGATATTCAGAGATTTGTCGATAATATCGCGTCTCCAAACTTGGAACCTGTCTGCGGAGAGAGTCATCTTCTTTTACAATATTAAATTTTCATGCAGACCACTTCCGCGTACATGTGTCGCTCTTTTTTTTTGTTTTTAATTTGAATCGGCATTCGAATTGCGCGTACAACACAGGAGACATGCATCAATAATGCATCGCGCGCGAGAAGAGCAAACAACAGGTATAGAAGATCCGTAATCGGCTTTTGCGTAATTGAAGCGCGACGGAGCTGCGATGAAAACGAATGAATTCGCGTTCCATTGAACCCGATTATGAAAACTTCACTTTGAGCTAATAGAGATCGCTGATTTGATCAAGAAGCGGAACAAAGCGACGACGATTAAGCGTAAAATTGTCTCGAGCGTGTCGTTAAGTCGAGCCCAAGTTTTGATGTAATTGTAATCCCACGTATTTACTCCATCCGACGTTTAACGAGCGAAAGAAACCGGTTTACGTAATTACACGTGCGGAATAACGTTCGCGAAAAAAAAAATGCGACTAATACGGCACATAATGACGCGTACTTGGGGAAGGAGATAGCTCCGACGAAAAAGCTCTTTCGACGCGTTATCGACGCGCGTAAAAATAGAGCGAAGCTATACGCGGAAGTTTTTTCTCGGTTGAAAATTAAATACAAGCCTGCGCGCGCGCGAATGCATAAATCGACGATACCGGAGCCCGTACCTACGGCGACGTGACTGGACTCGGGCGAGCGATGAATTTTCAAGATTTATCCCTCGCCGGTGGAAGTAACTGCTTAATCGAGTTAGTTAGACCGGGACAAGAGGGAACGCGAGAGAGATTTTCATCGTGGCGTGCGCGCTAGCGAAGCGCGGGTATAGCGGCACGTTCGAACCGCCGTCGCCGCCGTCGCTCGGCCTTAATTACGATCCCTTTTCCGCCGGTATCTGGTGGTAAAGACGGCTCGCGGGGCTCTTGGACTGAGAAACGTCGGGGCTTAAGGTGTTAGTTTCGTGCCGCAGCTTACGCCTGCGTTCCACGCTTGTGTTTCGTGTTTCCGTTTCTTGTGCCGGGGCGCGAGACGTGGCGGCAACACGATCCGCAAGCGCCTTTGAATTGGAATATTGTTTCACCGCAAGGATATCGCGTTCGCCGTCGGGAGAGAGAGAGGGGTCAATCCGTCGCTTGCGCGCCGCACAACCTACCTTCTTACCTATGATAAAGAGGCTGCAACAAGGACAACAACCCGCAGGCACGCGCAAAGCCGATCCCGGATTATTTATTATATAGCGACGGATTCTGAGACTTGTATTGCGGAAAAAAAAAACAAACAAACAAAACGGAACGGGAACAAATTGTTTTAAAGTTGAAATCGAATCCCGGAAGGGTCGGTTTCCGCAGAAAACGAGGGGTTTTAACCCTCGTTGAAAAAAAAAAAAAAGAAAATTAATTTCTGCTGACGAGACGCGAGCGCGGAGAATCGAATCACCGACGCTTCCGGAACGTTGTTTTTCCGCAGAAGAAAAGAAAAAAAGACAAAAAACAGGAGGAGGAGGAGGAGGAGAGAAGAAAGCCAAGCGCGCGAGCACGCTCTCGGATACACTTCCTTTCGAGGACCACTCAGCGACCGATCGAAAAGGCGTCCCTCTAGATTTCACGGCTCTCTTCGCCACTTCCGCCGCGACGACTTACTCGCTCGAGGTATGGCCTTCTCGTATTACACACCGGCGGACCCTTCTCTCTTCGGGAGTTTTCCTTCAATTTTCCCCACTTTTCGTTCTTACTTTCGTCGACCTCTTGTCTAGTTCTCCGCTCGGTCTACCACGATTAGGCGTGCCGTGCTCGAGAAGGAATTGTATGTAATAATGATTTCTCCTCTCTCGCTCTCTTCCTCTCTCTCTCTCTCTTTCGTGCCCGAACCGTAGTGCCGGCGAATGCTCGTCTAACGTTAAGTCAAGATCCTTTCAAATTTCGGATCTCTTACATTCTCGACGATCCGGACTAAATAATAACCTGACGATATAACCGCACCGTTGTCGGCATCTCGTTTAAGAGAACGAGTTTAATATATCCCAGTTTCTCGCGCCTAATTGCAATTTTCATCCAATCCGCTCAATAATAGCCGCGCTGTTAGCGCGAGCAATTATTTATCGGCAAGAGAGAGAGAGAGAAGTTTGTGGTTTGAACGAGAGCCGATTAGAACGTGCTCCGCCGATCCCCCCGAGCGATTCTCGTCTCCTTCAGACAGTAGTGAAGAAAACCACCACACATATACGCCAACGGATCTATCCTTCGCGAAGATCGATTAAGGTAGAAAACAATTTGCAGGCGTATCCGAAACACACCGACGTGTTAGTTAGCCGAGAATCTCGCTCGCGGGACGATCACAACACACGACGCCCGCCCCTTCCCTCCGTACGTTATTTATACCCGTAAATTGATAATTAGATCTCGTTCGTGCCACCCTCATCATCCACAAAATTGATTCCTCGGGTTGCGTGCGCGTTGATGTTCTCGTGTGTTTTTTTTTCACGAAAACCCTGCCCGCGCTCTTCTTCCCTGCCACCCTCGAAGTGCTTAATTGGCGAGACGCTCGCGGATCAATGGCGATTTAATTAAAGATTATAGCTCGATGGAAATTAAGATTAATCGTGCCTCATCCGCGGGGGAGAAGAGGCGCAGAAGTGGCTGAGAGGGAGGAAGGGGGGAGCGAGAGGGGATTGAAGAGTGGGCGACGAGAGCGTTTCGCTCTGCGGCCAACAGCCTTAATTATACGAAGAGCGAACCGGGAAACTCGACGTCGTCGACGTCACCTCGTTGAGGCCTACCGTGTCAGACGAAATGAGGTCGAGGACAAGAGCGCGTCCCGGAGAGCGAGGCGGTTGATTACGCGGGGCTCAAAAAAAAACGACGCGAAAATGCATCACGGAGAGCGTCGGAAACAGCTGTAGCCGAGAGAACGTGTCCCACATAATCGAGTAATGGCGGTTAATCGAATATTTCGCGCGAATAACTACTCGCGCGAGTGTACTTTAGGTTTTTCCTCACCGAGTTTATATATATGTATATGTATCGAAAACGCGGCATGTCAAAGCGGAAAAAAATGGTATTGGATTTTTTACAGAGTATTTTCGAAATGTATTTTTGGAACGAGAGGGCTTTCGTCGAAAAAAAAAAAAACAAAAACAAAATGAAAAAAAATTAAATCTGGATTTCTCTGACACTCCCTCTCGCGCTATTCAATCTTCGATTATTTCCTGACTCGTTTTACGTGTATTACTACATCGCGTTATTATACGGTTCGATAAAGTGTGCCGAATGTATTACGCAATATTCTCTGCGTAATTAATTGAGTGTTCACGGGTAACTGGATTTCGATGGCACCGGCACGTAAAATCGACAGCAAAATTTGTGTCGCGCAGTTTCGAACATTAGTTATATACACGTTTCTGTTTGTGTAAAAATTGTAGAGATAGCGCGTTTGTATACAATATATTCCGCGTGTGTGTGTGTGTGTGTGTGTGTATACACGCGCGTGTACAAAATATTTATTCTGTTGCACAAAATATATTAACGGCACATTCGAGATATTTAATAATAGGCGCCGGGGGAAAATACGCGTTTCCAAAACTGTTTTTCAAAATACACGTTCGTTAGAAAACACCGCTCGCACATCCTGCGCACATCGAATCCGCGAATTAAACAGTCGACGGAGAAAAAACCTCGAGAGGTAAAATCAAGTCGCCGGAAAAAAAAAAAGATCTACCACTTTGCTGATTGCTCGAAATTTTGTTTCGATGACAAAGTCATCGAACTTCAAGTAACGAACTGATGAAACGGAATTGAACGAAACACACAATCGATCTTCTTCTACACCTACGACCTACATTGTTTAAGAAAGCCTTTCTTCTCGTATTATTGACTCGATCGTTATTGATTCGGAGCCGATAAAGGTCTCTTTGGTTTGACCAAACGGGAGGATTTCATGAGGTCGGAACGCGCGATTCTACGGGATAAAATTATCGTTAAATCATCGACGGAGTAAAGCGGAGAGGGAAGGGGGAAACAAAAGCGTTTCGTGCACGATAGCGCAGAAACGATCGTAAACTTTACGACGGCTTATTTCACAGTTGCCAGTCGGTGCGTCCAATCGTCGCGTTCTTCTCGGGAATGTCTCTTCTCGCATGAAAGAAGCTTTTATCTGCCGTCGTCCGTCGGACGATAAACAACTGATTCCGCGTGGAAAATCGCACTTGTCGCGATTAACGATTGCCACGTCGACGACAATCGCCGTGTCTAATGACATTTGCTCAGCCAACAGCGCGACATTTGCGTGTCCGTCCGCGATTCACGACACACACATAACACACACGCACACACACGTTTATGCGGCGAAATCCGCATGCGATTCCCGGTTCTGTTTTTCGAAAGGCAGTAGAACGCGCGGACAAACTCTTTTCGGGATAACAAGAATAACACGTTGTTTTTACAGTCAATATTATTTTTCATTATTCCTCCTGTGTATTTGTTACCGCGCGGTTAGTAAAATAGTCCCCGCAGTTTACCGGGGATATTCGTCGCGTTTATCGCTTCCGCGAATTCTCTTTATTTGGGAGGGATTATTATTATTTTTTTTTTATGCTTCCTCGTCACATGAGCGCCGGCGATTCACCGGCGGGTGATGACATCGGCGAAATTTTTCAGATATATTACGCGGGTTGGATTACGCGGAAAATGTGTAATATACTCAGGCGGGGGAGGGAGAAGAAAGGAAAGGCATTTCGGCGGGCGATAAAACGGGACACGCAACACGCCGTAAGAAAATGATTCTCTTGCAGGAAGTTAGATAACCATAAAAGCCCCCCTCTCCGCGTAAATCAAATGACGAGAGATTTACGATAAGTTGCCATTAACCTCAGATTTATGTCCCACGCCAGCTGGTTTGTTTCAGACGTCCGGGTTCTTTAAGCGTCGTTTGTGAAAAACGCGTGTCATTTTCACTTACACCAACGTGATTGCAGTCCCGATAGCGTGCGATAAAGAGTGCGTTTATGAGTATTTGTCGGTTTAAGGTTTAACGCGAACGCACGCAGACGCGACCGAAACAATGTTGGCGTTTTTGTGCACGAAACAAGAAAACAACTTTTGCGAGAATTTTTAATTAATCGTTTATTTGTGCGTGCAGAAATATACAATAGATAGAAGATGCAAAAGCAACGAACGTTCGAGTGTCACCTTGAATTCTGCGTCGCGTCATTTTCTGTTTGTTGTCATAAGTTACGAAACGTTATAATTAAAAAAATCAATTTTTGCGATGACCGAAATGACGCAAAAATTTCTTCGCCGGTTTGTTAAGAAGCAAAAAGAAGTACGTAGAATCACTCTGAAGAGTTCTCCGAGTTCTCAAAGTGCAGTTTTCGAGACAAAGTCCGAAGTAGAAGAAAGACTCGTTACTCGGCCGCTCTCCGAGCGAGCGTGTCGCGATCGATTGAGAGAGAGAGAGAGAGAGAGAGCGATGACGTTGTTTCAATATAA
This sequence comes from Pseudomyrmex dendroicus, assembly GCA_014825645.1. NCBI lineage: Eukaryota > Metazoa > Arthropoda > Insecta > Hymenoptera > Formicidae > Pseudomyrmex > Pseudomyrmex dendroicus. The sequence continues at coordinate 6,374 of QVNZ01005983.1, read as the reverse complement.
TCGATATTTATAAAATTTGTCAATCTACAATCAGCGCGGATAATTCCAACAATTTGCAATACCGTGCGCGCTCGTTACAAGAGAGAGAGAGAGAGAAGGATCAGTGATTTCATATAACCGTAACGCGATAGAGAGAGTGAAACGTCGCTTTTTTTTTTTTTTTTTAATCCGGCGATATCGCATTACAAGCGAAACGAGACTCGTTATACACGTGAAAACGATATATATTCCAAGTCATTCGAATCCGATGAATAAAGAGTTTCAATTGCAGATGTATTACGCGAACGCGGTTGACGAATTGCGAATTACTATTCACCGGTTATATCCGAAGCTACTGTTTTAAATACGTGCACGCGGCTGCGCGCATACATTATGTAATGCACATACATAAACATACACGCGAAGTGAATTCTCCGGAGAGCACGACGGCGACGAACTGATACCCACCGTAACGAGTCGATTATTAACGAAACAAACATTGCGCGCCTTATTAACCGAGGCCCAGAAAATAAATTGCCTTCTCATTGGTACAATCGCCGTTTTCTCAAATGCTTCCGGTATTTTTTTTTTCGTTTTTTCAATATTTACGATTGGAAAAAAAAAAAGATTCGCGCGTTCCTTTTGCGTTCTCGTGCCGCTCCCGGCCACCTCGCGCGCTCTCCCATCTCTCACGTCCCATCCCACGTTCTTCCACATCTGCATGCGCCGGCATATATCGCTGTATTTCACTTAAATCGAAAAACTTTGCCACACACTCGGCGGAACGCCGAGAGTGGAGCAGAGACTGAATCGAGAATGAAAATGATAGCGCGCGGGGCGCGGGATTAGAAGCGCCGCCGGGTTCAAGCGAGAGGGAGGAAGGGCGAATAAGAAGAGAGAGCGGTAGGTAGACCGCGATTTAACCTTTTCGAAAACGGAAAGGCAGCCATCCGTAACGGCCGCTAACTTCAATTTAGCCCTCGCTACCACCCGAAGGCGTGTATTCGTGTTCAACGTCAATCGCGCGCGTACAAACACACACACGCGCGCGTACACTCGGAGGCAAATGCGCGAGCCCTCGAGTGTTTGAAGAAGAATTTCAGGAGGGTACTTAACCAGTCGTGAAATTAATTGTGCGCCCCCGCTGATTATTGTTATAGTTGGCGACGCGCCAACGCGCAGGAGATTGCGAGTGCTTGTGCGGTTTGATTGATCGCCGCCGGATATATGTGTTCGATGTGTCGCGAGCGGACTGACGGTGAATATTAAAAAAAAACATGAAAATTACGCGGTCGAGAGAAAGAACGTGCGCGCGCGCGCGTTCTAAACTCGTTTTTCGCGCGGTCGACGAGCGAGTTAATTGCGAAGACATTGCGTGACCAAAGGCGCGTCCGGTCTATGCAGAGATCCTTATTTCAATGTTTTTTGCTCGACCGCCCGCCATTGCTCGCATGAATTATCGGGCCGCATCTCGGGAGAGGGGGGCGATGAAAAATGCGTGAGGAAAACGGAGCGCATTTTTATACCGGCGGGGTCGCCGCCGCCGTGCGAGTCAGCCGCACGTTCAAACGTTAATGACCGGCGAATTTTGCATACACACACACACACATACACACACACATACATACGACTCAAGGTTAACTAATTAATAGCATAATTACTGGCTGATGAAAATTTTGCCTTTATCGGAGCGACCGCAATTTGGCGAGCGAACTAATGAAATTTCTCTTAATATATCGCGCATAATCATTGATTTCTGTTGCGGAACAAATCTGCGGCAGCTATTGATACAACGCCAAAGTGAAAGGTAATTAATTAAGTCGTGTTTGCGGACTCGTCCGCTGATTGATTGCGTGGTCTTGCGTAAAATTCGTTTACGCAATTATTTCGCGGAAAGAAATTTAATGCGCAATCGGGCTCAATCGCGTTACACGGTTTTGCGGCGTTTGCAAGAGAGAGAGAGAGAGAGAGAGAGAGAGAGAACTGATCTATTTCGCGTAAATTCGACAGAAAAAAGACAAAGACAGACCGTGTCGAGAGAAAGAAAGAGATAGAGCGCGAAGCTTGTCGAAATAAAGCACATTATATTACACTTGAGATAATTATCAAATAATCGATAACGGAAATATTCTATTAAACGCGGCTTTCGCCTTTGTGCCGCGGCTTTGTGGTGTGGCGGATCCTTCCTTTCCGGGATGGGAAGTAAACGCATGAGAAAAGTGACGCGCGCGCGCGGAGTGAGTTTGCCGCGACAGTATCATTAATCAAAATTGCGCTCAAGTGCGATCCGGAGGAAAAGGGGAGGAGGGGAGAGGGGGAAAGGGAGCAAAAGGTTGGAAATTATCGAACTTGCCGGTGTAAGAGCCGACAACATCGTTGCGGGTATCGACACGACGATCGATCCCCTTCTCCCCCGCCCCCCGCTCTCCTCCGCCTTTTATCGTCGGCCACCTCCGGGGAGCGAAATATGTTTCAGAAAATATATACGCGATCGAATTATAACGGAGCGCGCGGCCCGTTTTAATCGAATCACGCAGAGCGCCCGCGGGCGTTTATTGCTCGCCGGGCGGCGAAAGACGAGAGAAAGAGAGAGAGAGAGAGAGGGGGCGGAAGGCAGCGGAAACTCTCGCTGCACGCAGCGCAGCGCGAAAGAATCGCCACGGCGACGATGTTCAAGTGTAGAACAGGTGTGACACACTCGGAAGCGGGACAGCAACAACGTCCACCAACGTTTCATAGCTGCGCGACGCTTCCCTCCGACCGGTAGAGAGAGCATATGTACTTTCGTAAATGCGTTTGCATGTAGTGCCAGATGGTGCAAGCAATTAGGTGGCGTCGCGATGCATTACGTCGTCGTCATTGTTCCGTCCCTGTATAATTCCGCACGTTGTTGTTATTGTTGTTATTGTTGTTATTACTGTTGAACCTCCTCCTCCTACGTCGCTTTTGTTTAAGCCCCAAAGACCGGAATGATTGCCTGCGCTCCACGTTTACTCCTCGAAGCATGCCATTCTTCTTAGATGTATACTTTATGCTTGCGGAACGTGACCACAGGAAATGTGCGATTTTCCATCCATTTTGTTGGACGATGCGTGCGCATATGTATATATAGAGACCGAATCGATCTCTTTGTTCTTCTTGTATTGTTTTTTTTTTTACGTATTTTTCTTCTTTTCGTTACATACATTTGACAATTTTTTTTTTGTTTTCGTACGATTTTATTAACAGTAATTCGTGATAGTTCGACAAAAGGGCTGTTGTTTAAGTTTTTTTCATATTTATAGTTCAATATCGCATTCCGTAAACGAACGATTTTCGAACTTGTCGCGTTGAAAAAAAAAAAAAAAAAAAAAGAGGTCAGGATGGCAATGCGCAAAGTGACAATTTGCGAGAGTCGCTTCGCGAAATAGGAGGACATAGTTATGCGCAGTCGTAGATTCTTTTCGCGCGAATCACTTTGCCGTGCGCGATGTTTGCATCCGGCGTGTGTATGTGGAGAAGGGTGGGGGAAAGGTTGTTTGAAAGTACACGAGGGTAAAACTGAGAACTTTCAGACGACGGGAGCATCGCGAGCTCACGCAACCGAAAACTGATTCGCACGAGGAGAGACGCTTGTTAGACGCCGCATTCAGTGGCTGGCTATGTATCGTGTTGTTCTACTGAACTCGAGTGATGAGAGACGCATTAGTGGCAGGCATGTGTATCCGGCGCGTCGTAATTTCGGTTTTTGTTTTTTTTTTTTTTATATGGATGGTATCTCTCGATTTGTCGGTTTTTCTTTCCTTTTTTCACTCTCTTACTTCTTGGCAAAACCTTATTAAAAGGCAGCCAAGTGAGAGACGAGCAAGATGACACACACACATAGATAAAAAGTTCTACTGTAATTGTTGCAGATTCTACTATTTCTTTCGTTTTTTTGACGATTAGAACTCTGTGAACGAATAGATGTTTTACATACAGTTGAATTTGCCTGACGTTTCTCTCTTTTTTTTTTTTTTACATTACTTCTTTACAATTTTGAAACACACTCAAACACACAGGAATCTTCATGATGCAACTCCGTAATGCGAGAAAGAAAATTACATTCAGACACGACCGCTTTTTTGGCATGTATGAATGTATTGACGCAAACAACATTTCAAGATTTTCGAGTTGTGTTGTTGGTTTGTTTTTTTTTTTCTTTTTTTGTAAATTGTCTACAAAGTCACACACACACAGGTAAAACCGCATCCCGATTGTGTTAGGTGTATATTTCTCTGAATTAAAGCATCCAGTAGGATTCTTCTCTCTCCCTACAGCGAGAGATTTACGTTCGAAGCTTTAAAGCGTGTAGGAGCGACAGAGAAAGAGAGAGAGAGAGAGAGATCCACGAAACAAAAAGTCAAATGTCTATTGTGCGCACCTCATCTTCTCTTTGACTCGGTTAACATCGAATTGGCTTTTTTCTCTCGTTTGTTCGCCGCGCGCCGACAGCTCGTTGTGCGCGCCTTTTCCGTCTCTCACGTTCTCGCCCACCTTTCTCCCACTTTCGCATCGACTCGCTTCCGCTCTCTCTCTCTCTCTTTCTCTCTATTTCCCTCTCTTTCTGTCTCTTTCACTCTCATCTCTTCCCGTCACTCCCACGGTTCTCCTCCCCTCCGACGCGAACCGACGTCGAGGCAATAAGACGAGAGCACACGCCACCTGTTTCCAAGTGTTATGAGACTTTCGGCCAGTCACGCGCCCGTGTCTCTTCGCGTAACACTTCGTAACTACATCCGTATATATAACACACACCGCGGACACACACGAGAACCGCCGCGCATTTGGAGAACCTTCCGCCCTTCCAGCGGCCCTAGCCGCTGCGCACACGTCCGTTAACAACCAACTTCCGACCATCGACCTCTCTCCCCCATCGTGTGACACCGCGCGCACTTTATTCCTTTCCCCGAGATTATGTTGCCGCCGTGACGATCCTTCCAAACGGATCTTTCCACGTCGCGCGAGATCAAGTACAATCTTGGCGAGAGACTCTTGGCGATTAACTTGTTTGGTTCGGAGATCCGGACGCGTTTTTTCTTTCTTTCTTTCTTTTTTTTTTTTTTGTCCTTTATCATGGATTTTCCTCTCTTCGCTCTGTGGTCGACTTCTCCACCGAAAAGTGTAATCTCTCCCTTTTGTGATTTCATTTCAAGATATTCTCCTCCTCGTCGGCTAGGAACTCGAACACAAACGTCTAAATGGAAACGTTGGAGGGCGCCGTCGTGTGTGCGCCGTGTCTTTCACGACGACGACGACGTAAGAAGTACATATATATATATCGACCGTCGCGTCCAGTTGTAACCAGCTGTGCGCGCGTACTTATCGCCGGCGTCTCGAAATCTCGAGTCTGATTTATTTCCCGCGCGAGGTACATATATATTATATAAATGTATATACGCGTACCCCCGTGAAGAGATTGTACTTAGCAATTTTTTCCTATTTATCACGCGGCGCGCAACCGGCCACGGAGGTGCGCGAGATCATTCCCCTACGACGGGGCGTTGCGTTACCTTAACACCCCCGGGTTTATCCAGTGGCCATTTTTCTCACCGCAGGCAGTTCGATTGGAATTTTCTTTCCGAGAGAGGGCACATTCATTTTCTCACAAGCGTACTTTTTAATATCTTCCAACCGTCTCTCTCGCTCTTCTCATCTCGACTTCATCTGATAGTGTTTTTTTTTTTTTTTTTTTTTTGATTCTGGTTTTTTATTTCCATTTCTCCAGTGAAACTCTTCGTGTCGGGAGACAATTTCGGGAGACTCTCGTTTGTCGGGAACGTTTGTCATTGGTTCGCTCTCTCCCGTGAGCGTCCGTCAAATGGAGGGTTTAAATTCTCGACAAAAAGCCTCACCCATCCACTCTGCCGTTATCTGGTGTACCACTTACAATGGGGCGGAGAGGGGGGGGAGGAAAGGGCATTATCCATCGACTTTCCCCGCCCGTCCCCGCGTGTATAAGTTAACCACGTGGCGCCATCGCGTATAGCGATGGTAATACGCTCCTCTGTATGAACTACCGTAATGCCCGCGAGTGGAACAAAGCGTAGGCGGCGGCGAACGGATGTAGAAACTTAATCTTCCGGCGAACGCGTTCTGCAATGTAATGAATGCGAATAATACAGAAACGGTAAAAGGTACTACTCCTCCCCCGTTATCAGAGTCTCTTATCGCGGCCGACTGTAAATTAGAAACTCGTATTATGCCGCGCGTGTGCTCGTGCCGTAGTTATTGCGCCCGACAAAAAAATATATCGAGTGTATGAGCGAGCTGTTTTATTTTTTCTGTTTTTTTTTTTTTTTTTTGTCTTTTTCACGCGACGAAAATACAGCGCGAATTATCATCGACACCGCGCGAGATCTCGCAGGAGGAGATGC
>QVNZ01005982.1:0-22608 GCA_014825645.1 Pseudomyrmex dendroicus | reverse complement strand
TTTGTAGGGTTTGATCACAAGGTGGAAATTAAATTTCTCACTCAATTCCTTGTTCGAAATACACTGCGGAAAGTCCTAAGATAAATTAAAATTAACGTGTAACGAGATTTTCGCGTCCTTTTATTATCTCTCTCGCGCAAACACCGGTCTCAGACCGTCTCCTTATTGTTATATTGCATTAGTTTATTAGATGACGCCGTCGTCGTGACATCGTTAGTGTAATAAGTTGAAGACGCCTCGGTTTACGTTAGATACACCACGCCAATGTCTGACAGCCACGGCATGCTAACCATGATGCATGCATGCGTGAATATGATATACCTTAGGTGTACCAGCGCGCGGAGATATATATCTCCCGACAGTCACGTTTTATTTGAAATATTCACCATTTTCGTGAATAACGCACGCGATCTACGTGCTACGGTAACGTAAGACATATCGGATGGCGACTCCGTAAGCGGTGTTGATATTACGGGAGACCGCCGATTAAATGCAATAACACGCGAACAAGGAGACCCGTTGATTAAGCGAGATTTCTGAGATTTGCACCGGAGTCAAGTAGCGCGCGTATCGAATCCGTTAGTGCGTTATATCGCGTAAACAATCTCTGATTAATTCAATTTCAAATGCTCGTGAAAATGTACAACCGAGTTTTAAGCTCGATACGAGCCAATAAACCGGATATACGTGCAATCATTATTTATTTACTTCTCTTAAACGTGCAAATTAACACACGTGGAAATTCCAATGAAATTTAATTCGAAAATTCTCACGTAGAGTGTTTGGTTTGCATCTTACACGCGAAATATACCCAATCTCCCTCTCCATGAAAATTAAAAAATTCGGATTTCGCACTTTCCCCAGTTCGACCACCAGGCCGCAGGATGAATTTTTCGCAATGTTCAAATATAATTTGAAATACCGCATAATTTTCAATCTGCATAGATTACAACAGTTTAAAAGCTCGTGGAAATTTACAACTAAATATATCAAGGCAATACGAGCCAATAAGCCGGATGTATGTGCAATTATATACATGTATTTATTTACTTCCCTTAAACGTGTAAATTAAAATACACGTGAAAATTCGAATTAAATTTAATTCGAGAATCCGCATAGAACGCTTAATTTGCATCTCATATTGTATATGAAATATAATTATCTCCCTCCCCCATGGAAATAAAAAAAAACATCCATTGCGAAAAAGATACCTTTCGGCCAGAAGTCGAACTCGAGGAGCTCCGCGCAAATTTTTGAATTACGTTCAATTCAAAGTTTCACGTGTATTAATTTACGCGTTTCATTCCCACGTGTTAATTAATTTACACGTTTAATTTAAGAAAAAGTAAATAAATTTTTTTTTTTTTTTTTTTTGTTCAGAAATTCAGAAATTGATATTTTACACTCGCAAAAGTAAACAAGACGAAATACACGGGGCCGCGGCAAACCTCCTAACAATTACTAGTCTCTCCAGGGCATTGTTTTTCTTACGAGCGTCTATAAAGTCTCAATTTCTCCCGCAGTTAAGTAGCGAAGTTTCCCGGAGTTCGTTTGCAAGAGGGAAAGGATGACTTTCCCGCTTGCCCGGACCCGGAGTAGTAGCTTTTGTACTCGAGAGCTACTACGGCAGTCGCTCTCATTTAATGTTTACCGGGTGATATCCGACGAGTCGGCGATACTGCCGAAAGCGAAGGAGGGGAGGGGACGTTGTGGTGTTGAGCGATAATTCGATCGTTTCTGACAACAAGAGCGTGTCGTTATACGCGCTGTCGTCGTCGTCACGTACGTTGATCTAATCAAACGGACGGGCACGCACAGCGGGGGAAAGAGAGAGAGAGAGAGAAAGAGATGCGTTTTCGCGATACGACGCGCACAGAACTCCCGCATTTCTATCGTTGAGAAGATAGAAAATAGATATACGCGAACGAGGAAGGAGAGATAGGGAGAGAGAGAGACGCATCCACCGGGAGCATCAGACCGTAGGAAAGAGACAGAGCGGATCCGATTTGCCGGATCTAGGGTTACTAAATACTCTCCACGGCGCGGAGAGTCGAACCTCGAGGTATTAGCAGGTAATAATATCAGGTAACGAGCATCGGTACGGTAGCTCGTACTGACAAAGCGGAAAGAGAGAGAATCCGCGCACGAAGCAGAGCGCTCGTTGTGTTCTCCCGCGAGAACGGGAAACGAGACGAGGTTTGTGCGCGGCGCCTTAAGTCTCGCGTTACTGACTTCGTCGTTTTCCCTGTCGCGTAAATTACTCGGAGCACGTTCGGCTCGCAACGATCAGCTCTCTCGCGCGAACGAGGTTCTTCTTCTTGTCAGCGCTTCCGTTGTCGCGCTCTCCAGTTGTGGATACGAACAATTTTACGCGCGCGATAACAATTAAGTCCGTTCGATGTTAGAAGCGCCAATCGTCGTAAATCGCGCAATTGCCGATCGCGGATCTCGATTGGCAAATCAGTTTATCGCGAACGAAAATCCGACGTTTCTTTTCCGTATCGCCCGATCGTCTCAAGCGGTTTTTAATGGATCAGCGTCGCGAACCTCGCCAACCTCGTTCGCGCGGAATTAATGACGCGGAGCAATTATAAATCGGCCGAATGTAAATATCCCGTTTATGAGAGCGCGGGGATATGGTCGATCGTGACGAGTATCTCGCTCGACAATCGCGCGCGAATCGGCGCTCGGACGTGTATAGTTTCGGCGCGAGGAAGTATAGTTGCGCTCTCGGCGGCTCCCGTAATCTGTTTACGGATAAAATATTCCATGAAGAATTACATGCTGACGGGGGAGAAAGCCACTAATGGCAGGCAATGAAAAGCGCGATTCCCTCGGAAGCCCCCCCCCTCTCGTAAGTCGATGATTTCGTTTCTGCCGACGCATGCATATGCAAAGTGCGAGATGCAAAATTTACCGCGAGCGCAGAGGAACGCGAGCGAGCGAGCGAGCGAGCGCGCAGACACTCGTAACGGTCTCTCGCGGTTGTGCATGCGGTAGTAACGATACGCAAATGATCTCTCCTCTCGACTCGATTTCAGGATACTGCTGTATAAACTGCCGTATATCACATTAGATCTTATTGCCTTAAGTATGGCTGTGTGTTGCGCCGCATAAACGTCGGCGTGATGTTATGACATTAAGCGCCACCCGTCGCGCACGTCGTCTTCTCGCATCCGCGCTAAGTCGTGTTGAATATATCCGGCAATCAAGACCGACGAACTGGCGGGCGATACATCCCCCACCTGGTTATTATTAACACATCCGGTCTTTCAGTCTTCATTTTTCCGATACGCGGATGCCGCTGTCGATAAGCAAAATTGTGTACTTTTTTTTTGTTTATCTCTTGAAAATCATCTTCCTGAAAAGTATTGAAAGCGTACGAATCTCTCTTTTTTTTTTTTTTTTTTTTTTTTGTTTCTATCGGAAATCATATTTCTGAACGTTTATCGTCCGCAGCTACCTAAAAATCAATACCGCGCGCGCGTGTGCGCGCAGACATTTGTTTAATATTATATTTTTGTATTTATCTTTTTAAAAAAAGCGTCGAATTTAAATTAACAGTTAATCCCTCTCGGATTTCACGTTGTGCAACAAATAAACCGATGCGCAATCCGGAAAATAGCGCGCGCGCGCGAACAGCTCTTTTCTTTTGACACGGCCGGACAAAGCGAGCGTTTTGCGAGCGCCGAAGAGTTTCCAGTTTACTACCGGAAAAACTCGTTTTACCAAACAGCGGAGGGAGGGGGGAGGGAGGGGAGGGAGGCGAAGGGATGACCTTCAAAGAGCACGATCGATACATATACTCGAGAAACGTCAAAGGGCGCAGTGGCGCGCGGTTGGGGCGAGAGAAAGTCGTACGCGGAAACGCGCGCGCGGGAGACGAGAGATGGTCGTTTGGCGAGGATTGGCGATGATAGACGACGACGTGCATGGAAGGGACTTTGCTTGTTCCCCGCCAAGTCCCTTCCATGGGAAATAGCTATCGCCCGATAAGTATCGTCGATCCACCTGCGCCATCGCTGTAAGAAGACGATCGAGCCGAGTAAGGAGATCAAATCGATCGATCCCGCCTTTTATTTCCTCCGCGTCTTGTCTTCTTCTCCACTTCTGTGCGTGTGTGTGTGTGTGTGTGTCGCTTTCTCTGCCCTTATACATTTTATTAACGTCCATTTATCCTGCCGTTGAAGTTTACAACTCGGCGAACTCTCGGCACACGACGACACACCGTCGTCGAGTCCATTCGCTTCGCACGCGGAACAGAAAGAGATTCGACCTCGAGGCGACCGGTCGCCGCGCGCTACCGGTCGCCGAAGTGCGCACTCGTATTTCACCGACACCCATTCCCCAGACCCGGGATTTTCGTTCTGATCTTCGTCGTTTTCAACTCTACGTCCGTTTTTCCAATAAACGACGCGCGCGCGCGCGCTCTAAACTCGCTACCACACTTGAGTTTAATTGCGCGCAGTTAGGTAACGAACGATGTAATCCGCGAGCTCTCTCGGCTTTCGCGAGCTCTCTTCGCCCGTCGAAAGCGCGACCGCGACTTTAAAGCTCGAATCGCTATAATTCCGGATGGCTGATTCAATTAAGACAACGGTTTCGCACGCTGTCTAAAAGGCGGGCTAAAGACCGCCGGACGGGAATGAGGCGGTTCCTAAAGGGGATGTGCCTGAGTGTTAGTAGCTTTCTTGATGCATGCACACGCTGCAATGGCGAACTGACTGCTCGGCGCCGGGGCTGGTTTCGCGGACGTGGCTCCGGAATAGAACCGGCTCGGTGGTTTTCTTGCGGCAAACTGCATTGACCGAGAAGCGCCGCCGGCTCGCTTCGGTGCCTACACGTCCGAATCATCGGCGCTTGATAGGGAACCGCCGGCGGAACGAGAGAATGATGGGCCGGCTGTGCGGCCGTTCGACCGGATATGCGCGGGATGCAAAGTAAAACGACCGCGCGCGAGCGTTGGTGAATCCACGAAGAGGAACGACGACCGGCGTTCTGGCCGACTCGCCAAAGGAGAGTCTGCCAAATCCGCCGTTTGTTTGCCCATCGATTCGTCCATGTCAGAAACCCCAGAACTGTGCAAACTCCCGAGGAGAGATGCTCACGGTTAGTCGAAGAAAATTGCAGCATCTGCGGTATTGCCGCGATTTTCACATCGGCGAGAAATCAAACATAATATATGTGTCTATATCTTTTATTTCGATTTTTAATTATATTGACACGGACATTAGCTTCGCCGGAAAAAAACGTGTGCGATTTTCTATTCAAGTACGTGTAAAATGTTGCGAGAAACGGCAATTTTCTCACTGATGGAGCGAATGCGATAGTTAATTACATCGACGGATAACGCAATTATATAATAAAAAAAAAAATAAATAAATAAACATACTATATCGTTTTGTTTTTTGTTATCTTTAATCGCAACGTTCGAACGACAAAATGGACACAATAGAAGCGGACATTTAAAAGATGCAATTCGTCGTTCGTCGATTCGTCTCATGTCTGAGTGAATGCGCCGGCAGAGTCGGTGTTAATGACATTAAGATACCGGACAACCGATTCTCGTTAAAAAGTTTCGATTAAAATGAATCCTTTTAGCGCGAGTGTTGCGTCTTCGTCTGTCCTTCGGCTTCTCTCTTCAAAATGGGCTCGGTCGCCCGGCCCTTACGTCGAGCTTGACAAAAAATCTAATTAGAAGTGGATTAAAATTTAATCACTCGCTAAAGGAACTTATCCTGGGCGTTATCGGTGGGTGGTGTCCTCTTCATTTAATTGTAGCCCTGCTGTAGCTCGGCCCCCCCTCTCCTTCGCTCTTTCCGGTTTCACCCGTATCTCTCGATTATACCAGACTTCGTTTTTTTTTTTCTCTCTCTCTCTCTCTCTTTTGCCCCAGCGTACTCTTCGTCTCCATTTTCTCCGTGAACCCTCGGCACTTTTTCGAGCCACGATCGGGCCTTCGCCAGGCAACAATTTACTTTGCATAGACATTAAACTCTGTTACTTAATCGGGCTACCGTCGTCGTCCCACCTTAAACGCCATGGATGGCAACACTTTCTTGTGCGTGGGCGGAATCTAAAGGCTCCCGACTCTGCGAACTTTTCTCGTCCTTCTCCGGGAGTAATCCCCTTTTCTGGTCGTTCCGATGCGTGCGCAAAACGAGGAAGGAAGAAATTCACTTTTCGCAAATTCTCCCGGCGCACGTGATTCGAAAATGGGGGCGCGTTTATGGAATATATCGCGCGTATCGGATTTCACATTGCCGTTTAGCACGATCGCTCGTTTTGATTTTCTGCGAATCGAGAGGAAGAGAAATTGGATATCAAAGTTGGTTATTAAACAAAATACCACACTCTTCGCTAATTTACTCCGCCATAGCAATCACTTTTTACCCAATTTTCCATTTTTTTTTTTTTTTTTTACACGCGCGATTGCGCATATCCGTTCACACAGTCGGCAATTAGACCCCGCAGATTTTTTCACACTTGGATTCGTGACTGTCGAGATTCAACGGTTGCGATTATATTTCAAAGGCAAAAAATTAGCGGCTGTTACATGGTTACTGTTCTCAATCGCGACGTAAAATTATAGGTACGGCGTGTGCTGCTGCAATTCAAACATACTTACTTCACGTGACCTTCGTTATCTACGTGAAGTTTCTTAAGCAACCGGGTCAGTCCTCGGCGCATCAGCGACGCCGTTTCCGTACGAGAATCTCATCTCGCCGGCGCTCACTTGCACCGGATAACGAGAGAGTAATTGGGGAGAAGATTAGATTCCGCTATGGGGGCCGAGAGTGCGCGCATTCGACTCGGAGACTTACGCGCTGTCCCGTGCAGCCCTTCCGGTAAAAAGATGACCTCGTTACACTGTCGCTTCGCCGAGTATATACGATTCGCGGTAACGGGTTAGTGCGGCGCGTAAGTGATCTTCCTGACCGGTGCTGCCGGTAACCGTCTCCGACCGAGGGCGGATTCCTCACGGGGGAATTCTCCGGTATATAGGCACGAAGTGTAACCTGACTCTCTCTCTCTCTCTTTCTCTCTCTCTCTCTCTCTCGAACTCCGCCATCAAAGATTCAGTTGCTCTCGCACGCACCTCTGCGGCTCGCCCACGACCTCACACCGACCCCAAATCCTGACCCCTTCGTTTCGTGTCTCGCGACTAAGCCCGACGTAACCGCCGTGCGCTATTATACCGCCGCTGTCGTCGTATCGATCTCGGCGCTTCCTAATCCGATCTTCCTCGCACCTATTAATTTCGCAGCCGCGATAATGCTCACGCGATATCGCGCAAATGCATTGCGTAACGTCGCCAAGTCGCCCTCTCGTGCCTCTAAGTCGCTCCCGAGGAGCGATAAGTTCGATGTTGTGTAACACTATGTAAGGGGCACGATACTTTGCTCCCGCGCGCGCACTCTCTCTTGCGCCGGCTTTATTAAATATAAAACTTATACAATGCACATGCACTTTGACATTATCGCGTGCGATCGTGCGAGTCTTGAAATTGGTGGAAATTACAAGATCGCTGATTGCATCGCGTATTAAGTTTTCCGACGTCGATGATTATAATGACGTCGCAATTCTTTGCGATTATATTTTCGAAAAGTTTTCCGAAAGTTTTACAAAAATCGTGTTTATACGCGCGATCGGTGATAAGAACCCTCGGTATGTTTTCCTTAAAGAGGTGGAATGTAATAACGCTAATATTTTCGCGTGTCAACGTAAAATGATATTGTCTTTAAAATGAAACGTTCGCAGACACTTCTTAATCCGAGCATAAGCGGAGCTTGTCGTGTCACGATAATCCTATGGAACGATAGAGGGTGCGAACTCCCCGAAGTTGAATATACAAGGAAGGGTAATTAATTGACAAGCCTTATCCGTCAACCGCATGTTCGCTAATCCTTCCGCTGTCAACCCTGAAAGCTTCTTAAGGAGATTTTTCTCTAAAATCTATTTAGTACTAAAATTAGCTTAGTATGTATATTCCGGAGTCTCTGTTATTGAAATATTTTATAATTATATCATAAAGAGCGTCTGAAAAATTTTAAGAAAGCCAAAACGTGAAAAGACTGAGTCAATCTGAACAGAAAAGTCATGTACAATTTTGCAAAATTTACAATATTTATTGAGTTATTAATTAATTAATGCGAGTGCCAATGAAAACCGATAGTCCGAGCTCTGATATTAGACGTGTGATTTTTAGTTGCAAAGAAATATTACTTGTCTCATGCAATGTTCTAGCAACAAAAAACAGAGCAAACAAGCGAGCGATGTGTCACACAGCTTCTTGTGATCAGCTGATTTTCACGGCGATACAATTGAAAATCATACAGAGTCCATATCATCGCTTCTAACGCATTCATTGGCTCACATTAATTAATTAATTAATTAATAACTCAACAAATATTGCCAATTATCACTCGCATTAATTAATCAATAACTCAATAAATGAATTGCAAAATTAAAGGAGATTTTGCTGGTCAGATTGATTAACTGTATCTTACATTTGATACTTTCGCGGTGTGTTGTATCAACATTTGAAGATGTTTTTCGGGTTTGAACCGCGTTAGTGTCATTTTTATACCGATAGAAATGACACTAACGCGGTTCAAAACCGAAAAACATCTTCAAATGTTAACTGTATCTTTGTACTTCGGTTTTGTCAAAATTTTTCAGACATCCTGTGTACGCGATATATAAACAAAAAGATCGTAAAAGTAACAATAACAAAGTATCAAATTTAAAATAGATACAAACGACGATCAGTAGCAAAACTGTTTTATCAAACATGAAATTATTTTATAATTACGCCAACTTTGAACATATTCGCTTCAAGTTGTCTCGTCCAAGAGAATGAAAACGACAGAGTTCGAGGCGTGGGTGGTCGGCAAGGAAGTCGCGAATTCGAGGCGCGAATACATCACTGAGATCCTGTGCGTGTAAACAGCCTGCAGCCTGCAGCGAATTAACTCTCTCTCCTGGAGATACCTGAAGCTACCGTTGACTTATTCTCCCAGAGGGAATTCTCGAGTAGAAAAACAAGATTATCCCCCCCCTGCGGGATATAAAAAAGCAGCAGCCCCCCCGCCATCGTTCTTTCCGAGGACGGCGCCACTTCGGTGGGATATCTTTCCGCTGCAGAAAGTGATACTTCGATTTCGTGATAGTTACCGAACGAGATACCAAGAACACGCGGCCTTTATCTCGTTGATTTATTCACATTCCGATAATATCGATAATTTATCCATGTCCGATCTATCTTCTCTCGGTTCGATGCGTAAAAAAAACATTATATATTTTTCTTGTACACACAAAATGTTTCTATAAAAAACAAGATTTTATGCTAAATCGAAAACTGCGCGATTTGTTGATTGATGAAACTGAACAACGTACGGCTTTTAAATAAAATACAAAACTCGGTGTGCGAAACACGAACGCCGTGCTATGCGTTTCGATGGAGCGTAAAAAATAATACTCATAAAACATTGCTCACATCGTTAAAAGCGAGCCAGAGCCATTTGGAAATTTCAAGTGTGCGCTCGTGGTGGAACTCGAATAATTGGCACTGAAAAAGAAGTTTTGCCACATCGAAAAAAAAAAAAAAAATGATACCTGCTGCCAATTAGATTTTTTAATTATGGTTCATCGTTCACGTGTACACACACGCACACACGCGATATTCGCGGCGGCGTCGCCCGGCCGAATGCGCGTTGCATCATGCAAAAGCGGAACATCGTTTGAAAATTTCGTCTTTCGGCGGCGCGCAAATCAATTTTTCGCGCACTCAATTTCTCGTAAATCGCAAAAAACCAGTTTGTTGCGCTTTATAATAAAGTCATTAAAACTTTTAGTTTAATCGCGCAAATTACGCAAAAATCCTTTAACTGTCTGTTAAATGTCACACCCACGTTATCGAGATTAAAAAAATCTTGAAAGTACGCGGAGAAGTTGGCAAAGAGAGAGAGAAAGTAGGAGAGAAAGCTCCTTATGTCAAGAGTAGTTATTTCCGAAGAAGTCGGAGGCGCTTAAGTTTCAAGGAGTCAACATCGTGCCCCCTTTGCTTCCCTTCCCACCCTTATCTTTTTCTCTCTCGTCGGGGTGCTTATTTAAAAATCTCGCCGCAGCGATTCGGTACGGCAGCTCCTGCGAGACTTTGCTCGCAAGTTAATGCAATGCGAGAACGGAAAGCGCCGCGAAGACAGCGCGCGGGGTTTGGGAGAGGGGGGGGGGCGAAGAGTAGTTCCGGGAGTGTCTTCTCTAACTACCTGCGACGAATTAAGGGAGGCCAGGAGCGAAATTAAAAGAGTACCCGAGAACTCGAGGGGTTCAGCACGTTCCAATTATTTGCACGAGGCGCGAGGACTGTAGAGTCGACATTTTTTTCTTCGTCTTTTCTTTATTTCCCCCGGACCAGCTTTCGCCGTCTCATTTTCTTCGTTTGCCGTGTGATACGGACGCGCGACGGGGCGAAGAGGAGAAGAAGAAGAAGAAGAAGAAGAAGAGCAAAGGGAATTATTTTGGATTACTTTTTGCGCCCGGCTTTGGCGTGCTGCAGCAAAAGAGAAAGAGATAGCGGGACAAAACGAGACATGGAACTCACGGAACTCAATACGACGCATAAACTACGCGAGGAGGACCCTCGCGGAGCGAGACGAACAGCGGGCAGGAATTTAATTTCATTAGCCAATGAATTTCTTAGTAAATCGCGTGTGAGCCGCTTGATGTAGGATCCGGGATCCAATGATATAGAAACGCGGTATATCGCCCCGTGGAGGTAGGAAAAGAAATTAAACGACGAGAACGGGAGAGAGAAGAAGGGGATGAGGGGGAGGGGACGGGGAGTAGCGGAAGGGCAGAGCAAGGCGAAACAGAGAAAAGTGCACGTGGAAAGAGAAAGGCGATGGGAAACGTTCCGAGAAGAGGATACACAGAGGCTACCGACTCAGAGAACCAGTTCGACGTCGATCTGTATTTACGCAATGTGAAATTCTCGCAAGATACCGTCCGAGAGAGAAGCAATTAGGGTAATGGCTACGTTGCTGATTATTTTTTATTTGAATTTTCCGTGACTTTATCCCCGCGCGAAATTATACACGGGAACGTACATACGTGTCGTGACAGCGAAAAGCAAAACGTAATCTTGCCACAGAAGACTTTGCGGCCGTAAAAAAAAAAAGCATTACGTAAGGAAGGGCGCGGAATGCTTTTTTTCGTAACAAACCGAGTGGCTGAAGCCACTTTTGCTCCCTCTGTATAGTCGATTTCCCCGCTGCGCGATCGTTAAAAGTCGATATCTCGGGAGAAAGAAGCGCCGGAACGTAAAACCCGTTAAGTGCAACGTTATTCGAGCATAGAGAACGTTCGGGAGCATCGGCGGCAGTTATACGAGTCATATAGCACCCGGCGAAAGCGAGGGGAAACCTCCCCGATCGTTTTCAGTCCTCTTTCGAGTACCGGAAAACGAGACTTTGATGGCGGCGCAATTCGAAAACAATCGCGACATAAGTTACATCAATCTGCGACGTCTCTTTGCGCCAACTTCTCTCGCCCGCGCGCACAACAACTGCGCATTGTCGCGCGTTCGCGAAAGAAACTTTTTTCGCTGCGCGCGCGAATAAAATTTTTGAGATTGTTCTTTTTTTCCCCTTTGCAAACCCTCCTCGCGGTGGAAATCGATCGAGGCTTTTTCTTACGTCGTCGCCGTGAGTGATCCTGACATTTCCTCGAACTAATATCCACGGGACCGGGCATCGGCTCCTTGCGGATAAATGAGAGCGTGTTAGTCAGCAAAGGACCGAAGACCGAAGGGTGTACCCCCGGGGGTAAATGAGTGCGAGAACTGGCCACCGAGAGCTGGCAGTGGGGGTTACAAACGATCGGGCGAATCGCCCGCATTAGTCTTAGTCAGAATCAGAGATAAGCCAAATGAGGGATAGCCGCATGAAAAACACTGGCCCGTCACCGCGCAACCGGATTATTCACCAGCTGCAAACTCATCTGAATAATTTGCGCGTCGAGGCCTGTTGCGGATCAAAACGCGTGATAATGGGTAACCAGATCGGATGTAAAGCTCGAAAGAGAGAGAGAGAGAGAGAGAGAGACAGTCTACGTGTGCCGTGCCCATCCCACTTTCAATTTTATTTCTATTTTTACCGTCTGTATAAAGTATGTTTTACGATCGGGAAGATACTTTTGCGCTACTGCTCGTAAACTGCGCGCAAGAATGGAGGAAATAGAAGACGTATAAGAAATTTTAGCTTTATCACGTATTTATTTTAACAAATACAAATGGAATCTATCGAAAACAATGCGAAAAAAATACAGGATACGCGCGATTGATGTTATTCTTGACGGCATAACTTTCACGATTATTTTATGGGCGACGTGTAACGTCGACAGAACAAATCTTCGAGACGTTTTCGGTCCGAAAAGCTTTTTATTTGAGGGAATATATGCGGAGGGTATGAAAAATCCATCCAATACCATTATCTAACGTCACCAGACGAACGCCGCCGTTAGGAAACGGCGATATTTACGATCTCCACGGTAGATGAAATCGAAGGTTTCGCGAAAAGTGAAGGAGGAGGGAAAAATCCTTCCGCGCGCCGCGGAAATCCACTACGTACTGCTCGCGTGATATCCGAGGATTCGATGTTTCGTGTAATCTAAGAAAAAGGGCTCCTCATAATTCCTCTTAGCCCAAGTTTGTCGAGACCGTCTCCTCTTTTCCGCGACGGATCGACAGTCGACGACCCATCCATTCGGACCACTCCGCAAATAACGTCATAAGATAGACCATCGGGAACGTTCTTCCGCGCGTTATATACCGGGTGTATAAAATATGGCTCGGAGACTGGAAACGATCGGCGTTCTCATACAATAACATTCGCGGATCTCTTACGGCGAATCCGCCGGCAAAACCTCCGACGAACGTGTGTGTGTGTGTGTGGGAGGGGAGAAAATGGCGTAGGTGAGCTATCGGCGATTCCCGAACATAAATCGACATGTACTTACCGAATTGCTTCCGAATCGTTTCTTTATATCCCCAGTTCCCCGCAACTCTGCTCCCTTCCTCCTCTCCCTCGAGCGTCTCTCCTTCTTCTTCTTCTCTTTCTTCTATATCCGCGTTGTTCTCGGAATCCTGTTAACTCGTTACGGTTACACGAACGGTTACGCGCGCACCAAGTGTTTCATACGAGTTGTGACAAATATCGCAGCGATATTTTTTCACCAATTTAAAAAAAAAAACCTGTGACAGTTTTGATAAACGATAAAAAAAAAAAACGAAATATTCTGATAACTCTTTTGTCATAGTTTTTAAAAGCATCGATTTAATCAAGTACGCTAATATGACAGGCAAAACATAAAAAATGGCATTTAGAAAAATAAATAGACGTAATTTGTTTTGTTTTTAAGCTTTGACGAACGCAAAGTGGAGATCGTGAAATCAGTGGAATTGTTTCTAATATTGATTCGCGAACTATGGATTGTGATAGTATACGCGTACACGATATATATGTATAGAATTTCGTTTTGAATTATTGCAGTCGACCTTTGAAGGGGTTTATACACTCCCTTCCTCCCAACTCTTTACTCAGCTGCTTCTCCAAAACCATGGTCTTCGAATACGGTCGACAAATATTAGACTTTGAACAAATATGGGAGGGGGAGTTCAAATAAATGTACTACTATTGGTGCTCCGAATTGGTCATCGAAAAACATCGCCGACTCGGCACACTTGTGCTTTCTCATATTTATGTGATCTCCATCGAAATGTATTTTTTTTTTTTTTTTTTTTTTTTTTGGTTTAAATGTGTATAAATTTTCTACAGCTTAAAATCGGATGATTGCACCGTTCCACGTTGAATTTCCACTCCGCCAATAATTCATTTCGCGATTGACCGACGCAGAGATGGAAAGAGAAAGAGAGAGAGAGGGAGAGAGAGAGAGAGGAGGAAAGACAGAGAACGGCGCGCAATAGAAATAACTTTCTCAACGTCGCTAAATAATCGAATCCGGCCGCGGCTCCGGAACGCTTAGGCTTTCAATCAAAGGACTTTTTCGGCAGCGGCGAAACTATCTGCCGGTTGTTGAGCATCGAATACCGGCATTCGCGATCGCTTTGCGAGGCGCGCAGTGATTGATTCGTCTCTCCGCTGCGAAACGCAGCCACGTTAAACGTACGTGTACACATACCATCCCCGTGTGCGCGCGCGGGCACACGGTCGCACGCTCGGGATTCCAACCCTCTCCCCCTTCCCCGTTGGAAATGAAACTTCGCCGCGGCGTCGACATTCCCTCGGTGCCTTTATTAAATTGGAATTTAATTGCTCGGCCTCGCCGCGCTCCATTACGCCGTATGTATCATGCGCCGATGCAAATCATACGACAGACGCATGTCGCGAGTAGAGAGTACATATACATGTACAACCGACTCGCATGCCGCGTGCGGTTCGCGCGCACTGATTTTTTGCAGTTAATTTCACGCAATTTCATTTCACGCGCCAGAGTACACACATATTTACACGTTAGAACAGAGACGGAACTATCATTCCGTCGGTCGCTGCATTGTGGCACGCGTTATTATAAACCTAACGCGCACGCGCACAATTTTGATCGCATATCGAATACATCGAACACGCTGCATTATCGAAGCGAACCAATATTAAAGACCGAGATGATGAATCGCGAGTAGTTAAGCGAGTAGTCGAACAAGAAGCCTCGCGGCCGGATAAGTGCACGAGCATTGAACTCGGTCTAAGGCGATAGATACGCGTGACTCTCTCCCTTATCTTATCTACGGGAGCTCGAACGAGCGCAGAGGAGAGAGAGCCTCGGTGAGGGATCCCGAATGTTTTGCTCGTTCCACATCATTTGTGCGGGTAACCAACGGAATTAGGAGTCGTGGGAGAGGCGGCGGGACGGCAGTAGAAAGAAGCGGGCAATCTCGGCCCGCGCGACAGGCGACTCTCTCGAAGCTTCCGTCCATTTAGTCTCTCTCTCTCTCTCTCTCTCTCTCTCTCCATTCTCTTTTATCATCCCCCGGAGAAAGAACGCGCTGCTTCCACTCACGGTCCACCTCCGCAGATCCTTTTCAAGTAGCGTCGTGATGAAAAACACGGTGGCGCTGCTGGAGAGGAACTTCCCTCCATCGACCAGGAGGGAATTTCATTAACGACCTTATCCTACCTACTTAAAAAAACAGAGAAGGTTTCGGAGACCAGCGAGGAGAATGACTGAACCCACGAAGAAGAAGAGACGCACTTAGCCTCACGGACTTTGAGCAAGCACGACGAGGGAAAGGAATTACAGGCGAAAGGCTCTCGGGAGAGAGGATCGGTGGATTAGAGACGAGCGTGTGTGCCACACAGAAGGGCGGGACCAGAGATACACGCGGACATATCCTCGATTCCGGATAGCGGGAGACGCAGAGAGGAGAAGTATCACGGGCGGCGGGATATCACTCTCTCGGTGTCTTGGAGCGTAATCAACGCAGTTGAGAGAGCCGTTGCTCGCGCTGGAGCAACCCCGTAATGCGCCCGGAGTTCCTCCTCATCGCCGGTACATGCTCGCAGTCAATCTCGGGCGCCATCTGCTCGCTGAGTCGTCATCGTCGTCGTCGTCGTCGTCGTCTGCGAGAGTCAAAGTGGCGAAACCCATCCTTGATTACCGAACGCGACCACTGATGCGACTTCACGGCGTACGTTCCCGACCAACTATTTCGAACTGGCGCGCAGTATACGTACGTATACAGCTCCGGGCGACTCGGCTGGGTCTCATCGACCCAGATGTCTGACGGTGCGCGAAATACACGAAAGATAATGTACTTCCTACCTTCCTTCGCGCTCTACTGTATCGCGAAGAATTTATTGACTTCGCGACTCGGCGCTTATCAGTCAACACCGATAAGCGTTTCGCAACACAACACAAGTTATTCCCTCGTGTGTATATATATATATATATATATATATATATAACTTCGTGTTAATACCGAAGGGAGATTCGGGGCGGCGGACTCCGAGGATTTATACGAATACCGGAGATGACGAAACGGTCACGCGTCCGAATGGAAATTAAACAGAACGTGATATATACGGAGTCCTTACGTCCCACGAGCGAGATGGGTTCCCTCATAAATGGAGGTAACTCTGTCTCTCTACGCGGAATGGAAGCGGATTTCGCAGTGGCCACTGGATCGCGCGCGAAGCGTGTCACACGCTGCTGATGCGGGAGGGAGCGCGAAGCGACATCGCCCATCGCCAGTGTGTCCCGCGGAAGCGATGATTCATCCGGGAAAAATTTCCAGCCTTGTGCACATTTTTGACGTCGTTTGCATCGAGTCACGATTGATGACCGCGCATCTGCCGGTCGGATCGCGCGCGCCACTGTCCATGATCGACGGGCGGCTGCAGCTGAAGAGGAAAGCGGGATTTGATAAAGGGCGAGCTTTTTATTGCGCCATCCACAGCGTTGTGATATTTCTCGTAGATGCGTGTTCTCGTCATTACTGTCGCGTCGACCCTTCGGCGTAGCTCTTTTGTGGCGAAGAAACGTGGCGAACGTCCCATTTTTCATCCCCCTTATCCCCTCTTCGTTTTCCGAGACAATCCGTCGCGAAACGTGTACGCAATGTTCTTTCTTTCATCGGAAGACGGGATATAATTTATTTGCTTACGATCGCGCTTTCCGATGAACTTCCGCAACATTCGAGCTAATTGAATTCCGGTGACAACAACAACCTTCCATTGTGTTACTTAAACCGGCTGTTAAACTCGCTCAAAAATCTCGCGAATGCGCTTATTAACGTTGCGGCGGTTAAATCCCTTTGCGTCAAGTTGCGAAATGCCGCTTTGTTGCGTAGTAAGTTTAATCAGCGTTATTACTTACTTGAGGGTATAAGCTTCTTGTCATAATGGCTGCGGTCTTAGATATCTTAATGACTCTCTATTCTCTCGAATTGTTTTCACGTCACCGTGGATGCATTCGGAAGTAACTCTCCGAGGAAGCTGCGAGCGACTTGTGTCGCAGCGCCAACACAACTTCTAAACTTGGGCCGCGACTTGCCGGAATTCTGGAACTCGCTTCCGAGGTTTTGTATTCGCTCTTGTGTGTGTGTGTGTGTGTGTCGTGTGCGTAACACAGTCATTAAATCTCCTTTGAATAATTCGATCTGAGCGTCACAGTTAAATTTTACGTAGACAACAGTTGTTGCATTATTATTATTCGCATTATTAGAAATTCTCGCAACTACATGCATGGGTTTCCCCGTTTTTCTTTTTCTCTCTCCAATCGGAGGGGGAAAAAATATCGAGCGAAGCATTGTGCACTGTTTAAAATAAAAAACCGCGCTTTCCCTTATCGGACCGCACTTATCGGACGTTTATCTATTTTCAATCTGACCACGCGTCCGCCATAATTCATTCTCGCGCTGATACGCGTAATCAGTACGTACAAAAGCCGAGGATCCGCCGCAGTGACGAACTCGGCGTAACAAGGTTCGGGCGTTTCATTTAGTAGATGAATTGCGCACCGGCGACTGCCCGCCATCATTATAAATCACGACATAATTACACGACCGCGGCGGCAGGGTGCAAGGGATATCTGCTCCCCCCCTCCCCACACACACACACACACTGTGGGGCCACTCCTGCCTGCACCCTCTATTTCACTCCCACCGGTTCGCTCGTGTACCGTTTGCATACGCGTGTGCGCAACACACACACGCACACACTCGCGTGTCCGCCGCGCGAACCCTGCGCGCGAGTAGCGCACGATTTTACCCCACGCCGTTTTTCTTCTCATCCGTAATTAGTACTTTGCGCAATATTGCATTCTATCGCTTGCGTCTGTGTGTGTGCGCGCGCGCGCGCGATACGAAGGGTATTTCTCCGACCATCTCGCATTTGCGCGCGTGTGTGTAATACGCGCTATCACGGCCTTTCGCGCGCGCGCGCGTCTCTCACTTTTCTGCGCGGCGCGCGAGGTTAATTGCCTCCGGATTTTTCCGCGCGAGATCATTGACTCGCGGCGCTGTTTTGAGCAACGCGGATTTCCACGAATGCGGAATTATCGGCGGATTATCGATGACGCGCCGTGTAATCAACGCAATTTGTAGTTCTTATTAATTTGAGTATGTTTCCATGCAGGGGATTATTCTCATTAGAGAAAAGATCTCGCGTATAAACTCGTAGGTGTATTGCATCTACGAACGAAACGGAAGAAACGTCGCGGAAAACAAGCAATTTGCGACGTCGTCGCAGACGTCGTGTCTCTCGTAACGCGGCTCCTTTTATGAAGCTTTTCCTTACACCTCGATCTGTTTTTTTTTTTTTCTAAAAAAAAAAAAAAAAAAAAAACATTTCGCGAACAGGCTTCGTTTTATCGCGTTTTCTTCCGGAACGCGCGGAACTCGTCGCAGTAACGCTGTTATCAGAATAACGTCCTTTTACATCCCACGAAGATCGGTATTGCGTCTTCAAGGGGGGAGGAGAGGGTGTTCGTGAGAGACTGGCAGTTTTTCAACGATCGTTCGTTCGTTTGTGCCATATACATCCCTCTCGCGTTCGATAAAGCGCGATTCGCGGCGCGCATTCCGAGATCCTCCAAGTTATCCATTAGCCTTAAAAGCCGCGCGCCATTTGATCGCGGTCATTTTTCATCGCGTGCGCGCGCGCGTTCCCTAGGAAGAAGGATATAAAATCCAGAGTCATCCCCGTCCATCGATTTTCGATCCAACGTCGCGGCCCGGCCGCCGTAACAATGTGATCCGGCGGCATCGAGATATCTCGCGAGACAAGATCGTGATGTTTGCACAACAGAACACGCCGGAGTTCGGTGCTATTTATATGCACATCTCCCCGACGCCTGTCATATCGTCGATAGCGATCGACCGTCGGTCATTCGGGCGATTCGGGATCTCGGATATCATTCCCGGCGCGTACACTTTGATTGCGAATATTTTTCTCGTAACGACGAGCAACAACGCGCGTTACGGCGCGGTCGTTAGAGAAGAGACGCCTCCTCCGCGCTCCGTCACTTCGCGAAGGCGAGAGAGAGAGGCTCGTTTTATTCGTCTTTTCTCTCCCCTCCTCTTTTCCTCTCGTCAGATCGTCCCGCAGGGGTATAACCGGCAGCGACGGCGGGACTAGCTATCGCTTCTAGATGTACCTGAGCATCAAGTATATCTTCCCGACACGACGTGCCATGAAGATATTATTGGCACTTCGTGCTACCACGTAGCACACGCTCCGCGTCCCGTTTCTTCTCCATAGTCGTCTCCGTTCCCCAGCGACGACGACGACGACGACGAGGTCGTACGTGTATGCTATAGCGACTCGACCCAGAGGGTATCCGAGCGTGCCGTGACATAACCGGTACCTGTACTGCCTATCGCGCGACTACTGATCCGTAGAGGAATTCCGCCCAGGTAGGTAGGTATATATTCGATCTTCGAGATGACTGCGCGCCAGATACGCACACATGCCCGCGCGCACACACATACGCAGCATCGCAATGAAACTCCGATCGCTTCTTACCTTCTTTGTGCGCGAAACTGGTTGCACTTTGCGTTATATACCCTTCCAACCGCATTCTCGAAAGCGCGTACATTCGTTACCCGCGTGTATATGCGTATACGCGCGATCGCGCGCTACCACGCGCTATTGTCGCGCGGGATATTAATGCTGATATACGACGAGAAGTTGCAAATATGTCGCGCCAAAAGCGGCGACGTTTACACTCGCTGTCGCGAGGAGGAGCGGGAGGGGAGAG
Organism: Pseudomyrmex dendroicus; assembly: GCA_014825645.1. Lineage (NCBI taxonomy): Eukaryota > Metazoa > Arthropoda > Insecta > Hymenoptera > Formicidae > Pseudomyrmex > Pseudomyrmex dendroicus. Next base: position 2,832 of record QVNZ01005982.1, on the reverse strand, counting down.
AAGAGGTTAATCAATTGAAAAGGAAAGCTTGTTAAAGAGGTTGTCTCGTTAAACGCGGAGGCGGAAATATAGCCGGTAATCTCTTTTGGGAATCGAACAAGGTTTTTTTTTTATGGAAAACGGATGTAAAGAAACAATTTAATCGTGTAATTCATTTCCAATTTTATTTAATATTAGATTAAAATTGTTATACTTTACACACACACACACAATCGTGTGTATTGAAGTTATCGATACGAACGACGTATAAGAGCGTTATCGATTGGAGACCAAGTTTCGGCAAAACGCGACATTCAGATTTTTATCAATCCGTCGTATCTCCCGGCACTTAGTCCGCCGGTAATGGCCGCCGAGGCGAATTTGGCTGTGCGTGTGTGGCGGGCAACGATTTATCGTGATAAAATTGCCTATTTCGCTCGTACAGGCGCTCGCACTGGCTACAGAGCCATTAGGGATTTGATTTCTACTTTAAAACCGGGATGGAAGTAGCTCTAAAACGTGCGCCCCGGCCTCAGCATTTTCTATGCCGTCGCACACACGGACATTACGCGAATGTCGCGAGACGCTCGACGAAGTGATCGTACGAGAAGAGCTTTTTTCTTTTTTTTTTTTTACGGTTTTGTCGTGGGACGAAAGCTACGCGAATAAATACGAGAAGACATTTCGGAGACGTTATCGATCGGCCGAGAGCGAGAGAGTGACGGTAGATCTGCCGGATAGGAGCACTTTATTTCCATATTACAGCGATCTAAACATGTCACACAATCGATAACGCGCGCTATTACGCAAAAAAAAAAATAAAAAAAAATGTTGAGTGGAAAGACTCGCTCGTGTTCGTTGTCGCGTACAAACGATATAACGCGTAGTTTTTTTTTCGGCGATTATCTTGTCAAATATGTAACAACTAATGAATAACGAATGCGCGTCATTCGTCGTCGTCGTCGTCGTCGTCGCGGAGATAACAATGTGTGTGTGCCACAATCGCTGAAAACGAAAGCGTCGATCCTTTACGTGTGAACGACAGACACTAGTCTCTCGCCTTCCTTCACGCGATCATCGGATAAACATGTCGGCTGAAAACTTTGTTCTTTTAATGGTTCGCAATTTTGGGAGGATTCTCTCCGAACTTGCGTGGGAAGTAAAGAATGTCGTTTAAACGCGGACGGCGTTAAGCGGAGTTAGATAGCCATAGAAACCGAAATGTCGCGAACGACGTTTGCGCGCGCGGTTTTACGAGCGATTCGCAAAGCTCTTCGCTGGCCGTGGCCGGTTAATGTAGCGGATTTCAGAATTCCATGATCCGCGGTGCTAACTCAGTGGAATTTCGGGAAGAGGTTGGGAAGCGCTCCGCGCTTTGGGAGATCATCTCCCCGAACGCATCAGTTCCCATTAAATTCTCGCGCAAAATCTGACACTCGTTTCGAGCACGACGTATAATTTACTAATTTTAACAATCTTCAACCGTTGCTTTCTAATTTAATAGAAAAGTTATTGTCGAGCAAACGTCTTGTAACGCTTTTTTTTTAAAAAAAGAAAATTTGCACTTTTTTGCGCGAGATCTCAGACGTTTCTTTACAAATTTGTAAGATGGAACGCGCGACGTCTAGTCCGCGAGGAAATTCACACTCGAAAATATTTCTCGCAGTAGGTACGATCCTTTTTTTTTGGAAAACGTCTGCGTCCCAACGAATTGACAGCTTTGCGATGAAAGTTTACGAGTGGAGGAAGTGGCTGCGAGACTTGTGCCATGTAAATATATATCTCGGAGTTATAGCGCGATACCCGGCGCGCGGGAAATTGATGTTTACCGACAACGGTATCCCGATAATCGCGGGCATCCTGAATTTGTTGATCCACCAGCTTGGTGGAAGCCGGGGCGTTTGCGTTGCATCTTGCCGAAGTCCCGCGCCGGAATGACCACCGGTCTTAACCCTTCTCAGTCGTGGTCTACGCCGCAAGAACATCAAGTTTGCGGGTTCCCGCGGGGAAACCTTGAATGCGGCTCGGTATAACTACCGGGGCTGTACACGTCACGTAATTGCAGAGGCGTGGATATTACGCTCATGGGGTCCGACTAATTATTTTCACATTTCAACGCGATCTCATTCTCTTTATATTTTAGAAACGACGACGTACGGCAAAAACTTTGCTAATTACGCATCGCGCGGCAATATAACGCGTTATTTCTTTTCTCGCGTGATTAAATCGAGTTTTGCCAAAAATGCAAAATTTCGGCGAAATTGTTTATTATTATTATTATTATTATTATTATACATCACACGATGCTTTTCTCTTTGTTGTACCTCCCTTCTAACCGCAGTGTTATTTTTTCTCTTTCAGGTGAGTAGCAACCCAACACCAATTTACTTGGAGTGCACCGTCCTATCAGATTTGATATATCGTTTCGATCCGCGCGCATCCCGGAGGTAAGGTTTATCTCGCTGCCTCACAATGTTTCGATAATACTGTCAGCCGATCGATCCTCGTCACCTCGTCGAGATATCTACCTACCGAGACCGGCTTTCTCTCCCTTTCTCTCTCTCTTTTTCTCTCTTTCTCGACTGACCGAAGGGCGCTAAGGTCTTCTTTTCGCGGCGCGCTTCATAAATCCGTGTCCGCCTATTATCAGGTCGATCACGCCGTCACGTCGTGTAAATAAATAAAGCATGAAATAATATCGATGCCATATCTCTGCGCGGTTGTTGTTGTTGGATGGTGACCGTGCGCGAGGATAGCGCCATTAATAATCGCGAGAGGAGGTGGCCGTAAGGGAAACGGAATCGCGATCGGCAAAGATACCGGACCGATGATCCGGCTATTAAACATATCACA
>QVNZ01005976.1:0-17488 GCA_014825645.1 Pseudomyrmex dendroicus | reverse complement strand
TATATGTAAATATATAAATAAATTATATCTCGAAAGGAGTTTTTGCGACTGGATTTGAATTGTGTAATGCAGCGAGTTTGAATCGGCGCCGTATAGTTTTTGGTAAAAAAACCTTATATGTTAATGTAGTATACATAATAAAAAAAAATATTGTTAAAATATTGTTCATATGGCACGTGTGAGAAAAATGCATATAGTTCCACCTATACATATATGTTTCTTTATATGTAGTAAATTAATTGTCTTTGTAGATAAAAGAATAATCTACATATTTCTTATTGTGATAGTGTGCGTTTACGTTATCACTAATCGATTATATCCATTCATATTTAACTATCCAGGAAGAAAAGTCTTTCACACGAAGACAAATTCTATATCTGGTTATTAAATACAAGCATATATAAAATCATCTCAATCTTATATATGATTATACGCGGGACAATTGCTAAATATCCGAAACGACGCTAGTGACAATAATATCACATTGACAAGTTTTATCCTTTAAAGGATAATCCTTAAATGTCAAACGTTGACTTATTATTGATTAATTAAATTACTTACTTATTGATTAATTAAAAGATTTTAAAGTTATAAATTTTTTAATTGCTTGACACAGATATTTAATTTAATCTTACCAAAATAGATTAGCAAAATATCGATGTCAGTATATCGTTTAGAGCATACACTATTTATTTTGAAAAAACGTAACTTTAAAATAGTCAAAACTTCAAATATAACTCTAAAAAAAGAAATGAAGTATAAAAAAATTGTAATCAAAATATTAGAGTTATTAAGTCAAAGATTTACACAAGATTATGCCTATACAGAATAATAATATCGTCGATTAACAGTTACATTGCTTTTCCTGAGTATTTACATAATAATATTACACATTAAAGTAAATCGTAAAATATTTACATTTAACAAAGAAATTGTCTAAACAAAGTCAAATTATTGTCCTAAATGTACATATAAAACAACATTGTTGCTTGTTTTTTCTCGCTTATTTCTTATCTCATAGATTAGTTATTGACAATACTAGCTGACCAATCTTGTTTAATGAGATCAGCACCTTTCTCGCCAATCATAACAGCAGGACCGTTCGTGTTGCCGCTACATATCGTCGGCATGATGGACGCGTCGATAACTCGAAGACCTACGATACCATAAACTCTCAATCTTGAATCTACTACAGCAGTAGGATCAGTTGGTGGCCCCATTTTGCAAGTGCCTACAGGATGATAGATCGTCATGGAGATATGTCGAATCTGACATTCCCAATAAGCATCGGAACCGAACTTGAGATGTTTACATCCGGGCAATTTAATACGATGAATCCTCGAACCAAATTGCTTGAAAACCTTTGCCTCATTAACTTTGACCGCAAGCTTTGCACCTTCTACCAAAACAGCTATGTCCATAGGATCGGAGAAGTAATTCGCATTGATGATAGGTTTGTGAAAAGGATTGGAGTCTCTCAGTCGTACAGTACCACGAGATTTGGGTCTTAATAGTAATGGCATGATGGTCCAAGCATCTTTGTTGCTAATCGGTCTATAAATAGTGTTGTATACTTCATCTGTTAATCCCAAGACTTTTCGAACTTGCACTCCCGCGTCGGAATTGATGGATGCTGGCGCCATGTGGAATTGCACATCCGGATAATCGATAGAGTGATTGGCATACTTGGTATTAACGAAAGCGTAACCTTCTACGCCACCTAAAGTCGTCATAGGACCCTTGCCATTGACTACGTACTGCATAGTCATCGGACCTGCAGGAAAACGATCCTGAACTATAGCGACCGGCTTATCAATCAAGAACGTCAAACCGCCCATGCCTATATGATCTTGAAGATTGTCACCAACTCTAAGGTCTTTTATTATAGAAATACCAATATCTTGTAAATGTTCTTTCGGTCCAATTCCTGAAAGCATTAAAATCTGAGCACTGTTGATAGTACCTGCTGACAATATAACTTCCTTTCGTGCTCTAACTATCTGCTTACGGCCGTCTCTGATAAACTCAACACCGGTTGCTCTCATTGTCAACGGATCAATTATAATTCTCGTCACGTAACTGTTCATGGCTGTATGAAAGTTTTTACGTAATCGGATAGGTCGTAAAAAAGCCTTTGCGGTAGAACATCTAGTTCCTCTGCGAATAGTTCCCTGAGATATCATGAAACCTGTTTGTCGTTCACCATTTATATCTCTGTTTTCATAGCCAAGTTCAATGCCAGCTTGAACAAAAGCGACCACCAACGGTGTTTTCCATGGCGACTCCTGTACTGTTAGATAACCACCGGTTGCGTGATAAGGACTCTTCTGTAAATACGGATTGCGATTGTCTTCCGACTTTTTGAAATAGTGTAAAACTTCTTCATATCCCCAGCCGGGATTTCCCAAGGACTGCCAGTAATCGTAGTCGTTTCGATTACCGCGCACATACAGCATATAATTAAGAACACTACTTCCGCCCAAAATCTTTCCTCTCGGCCAGTTACAACGGCCACCCTTCATAGCTAGGCAAGCCTTGCCCGTAGGCTCAGTCTTATACTTCCAATCCAGCTTTGTTAACTGCAAATAAGCGGCGAGAGACGGCACATCTGTGATTTCATTTTCGTCTGGGCCGGCTTCCAGTAACAATAAACTCCAATCTGGTATCTCCGAAAGTCGATTAGCCACTACCGCGCCAGACGATCCACCGCCAATTATAACAAAGTCGTACTTTGAGTGCAAAGGATATCTGTCGATTAATCGACTCTCGGGATCTAGCTGATCATAACGATAGTAAGAGAGACCTGCGATTAGCAATGGCACGATCCATAATCCTGTACCCACCAAACTTATGGCACCTTTCAACGCTGATGTCACCACTATCGCGCTAAAGACCATCTTGAATTCTGTCTAGTCGAAACTTTCATCAATTTCATATCCCACGTTGATCGCCATGATGAAATGTGACAATCGTCGCCTATCAGATTTTTTCAACATGTATCAGAGAACATATTCACATTCTTCGTGACGTTTTTATTGATGTTTGAAGATCAATGTTACATTTAGTTCCGTCCTACAATAAAAAAAAATATTCAATTGCATGTAAACATCATCGATAAATCATGTTACTAGAATATATAAATATTTGTTGTGTCAATTATTAATGAGATATTTAGCTCGAAACGACTAATAGACCTTCAAAAAAACTATTTTTTTTGGATTCTCATCTTTTATAAAGAACGAGAGTGACACAGCTAATAAAGAGAGTGACAAAAAAAGCATTTACATACATCAAGAAGAGAGAGAAAAAGAGAGTTTTTTTACTCTGATTTTTATTTTTATTTTTTTATTTGATATTTTAATTACATAATCTTTGATGCTGTGAAGAAGAATATTAAAAATGTGATCAATTTATCAAGGCCATTTAAAAAAAATATTTATTGATAAAAATATTGCGCGTAAGACGGAAGAGTCCGATTTGCGATTTCTCTAAGTAATAAAAATCAGTGCGCAACGTTTGCTTGTAACGATGCAACATAGAAGCGAAAACGTATTTCCGATTATTTATTATGGAAGAAAGTGCGACGTGCAACAAGGAACTGAGTCAAGGACTGTTACTGCCCTATCGAGGCGTGCTGTTAATGTTCAATTTTATATAGAAACCCGAGACCACATTCCTGTAGCTGTCTACAATCCACGTGTAAATCAGCGAGTAAGTAAAACAGTACACAAAGATATAAGTGTCTACCCGGATCCGCTAGAGGAACGATGTGATGATCTCATAACGGGAAAAGGAGAAAGTGTTTCACCGGCGTTTCAACCTCTGCTCAACTCGTTTCCTTCATGCTTATGTTAAGACGTTCTCTTCGTCTCCCTTTCTCCTTCTTTTTCTTTTTCCTTGTCTAACGTGATTATTATTGTCGGCCTGAAATGCACTTCTAATCATGGCATCTCCGATCGGTAATTAGACGTCGGGACAGGTATATATCGACTCATGTATCTGAACAGTGTTCTTGTCGTTGCATGAAATCACAAATACAAAGTGTTTCAAAACAAATTACAACAGAGATTCTTTTAATAACAAAAAAGATTTTGCTAACTTCGAGACGATTTTTCCTTGACGAAAATGTTTAGCTAAAATAAAAAAACGCATGTGCGTGTCACATTATTATTAAATTACATCAAACAATATTATTGAATCTGCGGCAACGTCTATTCAATAATAATTGCCGCAGAAAATTAAAAGATTTTTGTTACCTTTAAATACTCCGACATATACGAAAAAAAAAAAAAAAAAAAAAAACAGAAAAAACAAACCGAGCAATCAGAATTTGGATTTGTACGCTTTCTGCATGATTACACTGAGATTTTTTAAATAAGTTCAGTAACTTTCAGATTCCTATTCTTGTATTATGACTTTCTTAAAAACTTCTTCCCTGATTCACAACAATGAAAAAATAATTGGGATAATATACTTTCCATACAACAAGTTTCGAGAATCACCGTTTTTTTTTTTTTTGGATTAGAAAAAAATAATCTTAACATTATATATAAACGTGCATATGTTTCATGAAATGATCAACATTTAAAATGATAACATCATAAATGCATATATTCATAAAATGATCAAAATATGGTATTTTTATCAATTGTTAGAAAAAACAATTTTTATTTTTCTTCAAATAATTTCTCGTGATTTTGTTTGTTATTTAAATCGTTAAATCATTAGTTAAAGAAGAATTCAAGAATTTACTCGACAATAATCAATGTTTCATGTATTATGTCAGATTGCGTATATTGCAGTGTGTCAACGTATACATAATATACTATACAAAACTAACTGAAAATAATTAAATTACTTCTCAAGTGAAAATAATTCTAAATATCACAAAATACTATGCTACAAGATATAAAATATAAAAAAAAAAAAAAAAAAAAAAAAAAAAAAAAAAAAACAGGAATCAGTTGGTGAAAGTTTTAAATATTCATTGATTTCGAAATTGTTGGAGAAGCAAAAAGTGGTTACGCAAGCGGTTAAGTGCAACGAATAACTCAGGCATATTAGAGGTGAACAACTGGGAATAAGACTAATTTTATTGTGAATCATGCAGTCAGTTTTATACTTTGCGCAGGATAATCGTTTTCAACATGTGAATGTTATGTAGATAATAAAAAATATTCAAACTGATTTTAAAATTTATTGTCATACGGTGCAAAAACGCGTTAGAGAACACTTGCTTTTATTTTACAAAAATATTCTACTTAAAAATCTGACGTTATCTATTCTATATTTTTTATTCTTATTGACACACTCTCTCTTTCTCCTTCTCCCCCCCCCTCTCTCTTTCTCTCTCTTTTTCTCACTTTTCCTCTTTTTTTCTCATAACAGATATATTATTATGTAATTTTTATATACATATAATATACTTATACATAACTTATGTGCAAAAAAACAACCCAAGTAGATCATTTAAGTAATATAGTAATTTTATATATTATATACATATATATAATATACATGTATAATAATAATAATAATAAGAATATCAATAACAATAAAAAAATAATAATAATAAAATTGTATAATATATTAATGTTACGCACTACATACATTATCTTCAGCACAAGGATCATTTCTTTTGATGTCTTACTTCTTGATACATAGTATTCTTCTGCAATCTGATTAACATTACAGCACTTATTACGACACTTTTGCACTGACAAAAAAAAATAGATACAGTCATTGAATAATCATTCTAAAAATTTTTACTTGAAATAATTTAAAAAATTTATTGCGCTAAATCTGACTTTGATCATGCCGATTTCTGAATAAAAATTGTTTGCTGATGAACACATGAAAAGAATTTCACAAGATCAGAGAGAATACAACGTACGTGTTACCATCGAAACTTTTGCCAAAGGGTTGCGCACATATTGAAAGGTCACCAAATAACGTGACGATAATTGAGTGATCGCGATAGAGTCGGTAATAACAGTAAGAAGAGCGGTACGGTACTGCACCGATATATCTCCATCCATTTCCACTCTCACCGTCTTTTTCGTTCCCACTCGTGCCTAGCCTTCTTGTCCTTACCAAAGTCTCTCAACCGCACACATTGGCAGTGAAAGTATTTTCTTCATTTTATATATTTATGTACACACATATATATGTGTGTGTGTGTGCACACACGTGTACATACATATGTGCATATGTCTATACGTATCTGTATCTTGCTAAGCGAAAATGTGCTAAGTAACACTGTTGCTATCTTCATGCATATATAAGATGCGTAATCACATTTGCAAGAATGAAAGAAAACTAGCAGCTTTTTCTTTAGACACACACGTGTTGATAGAAAAGATCGAGAATCTAATAAATTTATAAAAAGTAATGACAGCAGTTATTTTGGAATTAAAATTTTAACATTTTAAGGTTATTTTTATTTCACGTTTATAATTACACTCTTCTAAGGTCTAAAAATTCTTTAACAAATATTTGTTAATATTCTTCTGATCCTGATTGTCATAAGGTTTAGTTTTACTGAAACTATAATAGCAGATGGATTGCATATTGGATAACGGATAGCAGTTGGATTGCGTGGATAAATGTATTAATTAAAATAGTAATAAGGAGAGTTTGACGAATGTTAAACTCTATCGATTAAAAATAGATTACATTAATTTTCAACAAATAGTTTCTTACTTCTTGATTAAGAATATATATATGTATATGTATTTTGAGCTTTTTTTTCGCGCGTCCATCAATACATAAGTTTTACGCAAAAGTTAATTGCTTATTGTTAAATAATCGGATACTCGGAATCAACCGCATAATTATTCTTATCAACTTGTTCTTATATATTTTGCGTCAGTTCATTGTAGTTTAACTCATAATTGAAACTTATAATCGGAATAAAGCACTTGAAGTTATAAAACCGAAATTTATATACAGATTAATTGGTACACAGATGAAGAAAGAGACTGTAAAAACGCAAATCGTGTCTAGATTATATTTCATTATAATAGAAATTACAGTAATTCACAAAAATCTTATTAGACATCGCATGAAGCTGTGGATGTCTAATGAATATCTAATAAAGATTGTATAGATAAGTTCTGTAAATCAATATGTGGATACGAGTATTAAATGTTAAATATCAGTTTTATCTGAAAAACTATATGACAAAAACAAAATATAAAAAAAAGTAGATTTATATCTAAAATTTCAATTAGAAATTTGTATTTTATCGCGTATCATATTTCACACAACACGGAAAAATGAGAAAACATTTTAAAGAAATGTTATTAAGTCGTGTTTATTCGTTTTTTTAGAGATCTGCGCTGTCTGAGATCGTACGAAAATGTTTTTCTAACTTTGTTTTATATGCGTTGTTAAGAGAATAATTATAATGCAAAATCGGAATCTATAAATTCTTGTAAAAAGATGTATTTGTACTATCGAGAGATCTTACGTGTAAATACGTGATGTTACTAATTCATTAGAAATTGTAATGCAAATTGTAATGCAAATGATATGTTACTCAGAAATTTTGTTGAATAAGCGTCACGTGTAATCATCAGTGCGCAACAAGTAGATTCATTATATGTGATTTAAATAATAATGAATCAAATCACCGACTTATTTATTTTTTTTACAAGAGAAACAATTACTTCTGGGAATTAGTTCTTTCTTTATTAACATATAAAACAAACAGTATAAGGGAACAGCCGATACGAGATAAAACCAGATGTTCGGGTTAAGAACTTCTTTGTTCACAAAAGTTAAATTACAAACGTTTCGATCTTCTTCAGTGTGTGAATTAAAGAAAGGACAGGAAGAACTCAGTCATTGTCAGCTGCTCATGTCCAGGTATCTGAGATTAATCAAGCTGGTCACAAACTCGATATCAAGCATCGCGCGACGAAGCTGACTTTTGAATAAAGAAGTTTTCAACATTTGGTTTTATCTCGTATTGGCCGTTCCCTTCTACTGTCATATTTCACGAGAAGCAACATACAATAAAAGACAAGGTTATATAAATATAATTGAATGTTGATTGCCGCATAGAGCCATGTAAATGTCATTTCACAATCAAGTGTGAGACTTGCCTGCTCCCTACGTGAGCATCACCGTGAATGAATACCATTCACGACATAAAAATTTCACACACGTTAGCTGACGCACAATAGGAAAGTTGCAAAATAAGCCACTTTATTCAATAATGCATTTTATTGCGCTTGAAAGAAATATTCAATTATCTAAGCATTCTATTTTGTTGCGTGATATATATAATAAAAAATAAAATATGCAGCACGTTTCTTTTTTTTGTTTCCGTTTGTTTTTTTGCATATGTAACGTATACAGGATTTGATACATGTCAACGACATGGTAATATCACTCGACATTAAAACCGGTTAGGTGACTTGAAACATTATTACATTCTGTAATATTATTAGTATCATTGCATCAGTGGCAATACTCCGTCACTATTTTGATAACTCGTAAATTGCATGAGAAGAACATACGTCAGAATTTAGTTTATATCTAATATTTTATTATTTATTTAAAAAAATGATAGGAGAGAACTGTTGAATTGGACTAACTAACAGCTCTAATAACAATCTGGTTATATATTATATGTGTCAAAATATATCAAAAATAAACGGTATGCTTTTAAAAAATTTATAAAATTAATTTATTAAAGTTACTGTTTTTAATATATGATAAGTTAAATTTTACCGTATTATATACAGCGTTATATATAAATATTTGTCTTTAATATTATATTCTAGAGCTTAGCAAATATATTTATGTACTCTCACTTTCAAACTCTAATAAATGCACTTTCTATACTACAGCAACAAATCGTAGGTTGCTGTGTAATGGTAAAAGAAGAGTGTTGCAATACGAATATGCTCTTTAAATACTATAAAGTAATGCTTCTTTTTCTTGTGTATTTGCGCGCTTCTAAGTGCTACTTATACTTTATTCTTTATAATTTTCTTGTTTTTCTTATTATTTTTTTTGCTAGAGGCAAAAAGATAGTAAGAAAAGAAATTATACAGAATAAAAAGTATACTTTATTTTTTATAATTTTCCTCTTTTGCTTACTATCTTTTTACTATGTTTTTCTTACTATCTTTTTGCTCAGGTCATGTAAAAGAAAAATGTTGCAATACAAATATGCTCTTTAAATAGTATAATTGTGATTTTTCTTTCTTCTTGCTATGCGCAAACCGAGGGGTTACAATATACGTTGTTACAATATATATAAATATATATATATATATATATATATATGTATAATTCTGTTTGTGATTCGAGATTACATGAAAGGAAGTTTGTCCAAAGTTTACGTAATACATGACAGTTCTTCTTGGTACAATTATCGGGGATAACACCTCTTCGCAGTCTTTCCAATACGCTTTCTTTTGTTAGTTATACTTCACGCAAACTTTTTCCGCACATAACAAACAAGGTAGTCCTATGTGTAAATACGGCAGTTGGTCACTTTCACTGTCCTCTTTCTTTGCGAGATGCGAGGAATCTGCGTAACGCGTCGGACGATTTTATCAGTTTAACGGCACAAAACAGAAGTGCCGTTTTTTCGCATTTAAAAGAACAGTCTGTGTATTGAAAAAATTTCAATTAAATTTGATAGATATCTAAAACAAAGAAACTAAAATGTTTATGTTACTTATGGCATGTCTGTAACGCATTATTATGTGTATGTGTGTGTTTCGCCTTGCATCAACAGATAAGATGAGAAAGCGGAAATCTCTCGAGCAAATCCAGGATGAGAATGTGCATTCCATGTGCGTGACTTTTGGCACGTGAGATGCAACGTTATATAAAATAACGCTCGCTCGCTCACTATTTGAAAGTCGTTACGATCTCTTTCGTTCAAGATTTTTAATCGCAAAAAAAAAAAAAAAAAAAAAAAAAAAAAAAATATCTACGTTTTTCTATGATAAATGCATGTAAACTCGTCAATTTCAACTTAAAAGTTAATAAAGAATAAAGCCTGCGAATACATCAGATTTTTATTATAAATTTATTTTGATTAAAAAATTTATTTTGATTAAAAAATGTATATTGTTATTTAATGTATATTATTTTTCTGTGAAATCGATCTTTTTTTTGACCCGAAATCTAAAGTTTTTGAAAAACAATGCTTTTGACGCACAATTGCGTTTGCTGCATAAATGTAATGTAATTTAGTGTAAATGTAATATAGGCTAGTACATATACGCTCTTTGTATCTGAGCTTCGTATCTATTATTCGACGTATATACATATACGCTCTTTGTATCTGAATGTCAACTCTTTGAGTCTCTTTGAATCTCGCAAAATGATAAAGGACTTTTTGATTCAGAATAATCCTTTCTACCTGCTTACAAGCGATGATACGGTCTTCATAGAACACCCTGTACATATACAGGGTTTTATATATGTATATATAAAATATATATATTTTTTAAATATATATGTATATGTAAAATATATATATATATATATTTATATATATGTACTTTCTCTCTTTCTAGTGAAAAAGAGTAAAAGGGTTAAAGAAACCATCGTCGCAACAATGCACGCAAATCGAAAAAACATTGATTTCCCCAGGCTCTTGTTTTAAAAAATAAAACGTCTTATTACATGTCATTAGATATTATACGACAAACTGTGTTTACGACAAACTTTGTCACAATAAAAAGGGCTCGGAACGTCGAAATATATTTTTTTGCGACAAAACATTTTAACGACATCATAATTCCTCATGTGTTTCATGACTGTACATCCTTTTTATTAATTCTGCTTAAAATTATTAATTTAAAAATTTAAAATTATTAATATTTATTTTTATGTTATTTGAGTCTAGATTTTAACTGTCGTTTTGCTTGACCAAAATACAAATGCATCACTACGCTTCAACTGTTTTATACAATATCACAGATAGCATTGAATCTGTTCTTGACACGCGCGGCGTTAGATGAATTAGCAAAATTTAAAATTTATTTTTAATTTCAAGTTTATCCGCAGGCGTCGATTATTAAGTAGAATTGTTTTTGCGTTAAAATGTTTTTTTTTTTTTTATGTATATATTATGCATATAAGGTCTAGGAATGACTGTATGACGTCAAATTTTATGATAATTAAGACTTATGAAAAAAGCTTATTGATCGCGTTTTTTTCGCTTTTCACATCTGAGCGCACAAACTTGAAGCGTTTTGATTTATCAGCTGTAAATGTTTCTAAACTCAAAACCCATTATAGGCATTTTGGTATTAAAATTTTCGTCTCAGAATGATTTCAGAAATTTACTGTTACGAGGAATAATGGTACGTAGAGAAAGAGAAAAAGTGAGAAAAAGAGAGAGGTGAGTGAAGATACAGTGCTTTAATAAAATAAATTATACTTTTTGAAGGTTTTGTTGCAAAACATGGCCACTTTAATGATATTTTATGACTTTGACACTTACAATTCTCTTGACTTTTTAACACATATATGTAGAATATATACATATAAATATTGTCGTTTGTAATACAAATTTTATATGCTGTAAAAACAATTCGATGTACATTCATATTCTAATATGTTTATATCTTGATTAATATTTTTTGTGAGACGGATATTAATATCATATAGACAACAGATTAATAAATATTCGCAAATTAACGCATAATATTAAGAGATTAGTGTAGTATTATTTTATACAAAATTTACGTCGGTATTTAAAAGGAGATCACGATGTCTTGGAAAGTCACTGTTTCTATTCTTAAAAACTATTGCAGTTTGTAGAACGTTTGTACAACGAAATTCAAGACTTCAAGAATCTATTAACATTTGATTACGATTAAGTCTAGATCTAAGACAACTTGTATATTATGCCCATAGAAATTCTCTTTGTAGAGTTCTCATTAATTTAATTATTAATTATATAAATATGCGCGTGTCTACGAAGAACATTTTTACAACAGCATATACTCCTATATACTATATATGTTCTGAAACACATAATATCTTCGATATCATATCGAAATTTGTTATACATATAAAACTAAATTAGTCATCACTTTTTTTTAGGTTTATTAATTATTTGCGATTAGTTTATTAATTATTACTCAATTCAAAAATCTCTTTTTATCGAAATAACAAAGAGAAAAAAAAACAATTTGATGATACTGTAAGAAGCGTGAAGAAAAATTGAAAATATGTAGGATGTATAAACGAAAAAAAAGTAGAAAAAGCCGGATTCCATATTTGATGCTACTAATAGAATTGGAAAGATATGTAAAACAATTTTTAAAAAAGTAAAAAATGATTTCTAGTAAAGTAACAATTTTGTTTTGTCATCTTCCGGCATTTCGGTTTTGCTTTATTCGCCAGTCCTCTTTGATAATGTCACTAGCTTTTTCACCGATCATAATGGTCGGAGCGTTTGGATTGCCGCTTACGATATTTGGCATTATAGAAGCGTCGACGACCCTGAGTCCCTTTACCCCGTAAACTTTAAGCCGTGGATCTACAACGGCCGTGGGGTCAGTTCGCGGTCCCATTTTGCATGTGCTTGTTGGATGATAGATCGAGAAAGTGAAGTGTCGCAAGGCACATTCCCAATAATCATACGTGTCGAACGGATAGTTGTAGCAGCCCGGCATACGGATTGTGTGAGGTCTCGAGCCGAATCGCTGAAACGCACTAGTGTTCGACACCCGCATCGCTAACCTGATCCCCTCCACAAGGACGTCTATGTCCTCCTTATGTGTAAAATAATTGGGATTAATATCAGGATAAACTAAAGGATTTCTGCTCTTCAGTCTGATCCATCCTGTACTTTTTGGACGCAGCAGAAGCGGCAGGATCGACCATGTTTCAGAGCCGTGCAATGGCTTGTACATCGTGTTGTACACACGATCCCTCAAATTGAGAATTTTCTTAATTTGTTCGCCGTCAGAATTGATGGAGCTTGGTGCGAAGTGAAACTGCATGTCTGGATAATCTCCGGATTTGTCAGCGTACTTGGTATTAAGAAAGGCCAATCCCTCGACTCCTGAAGTGGTCATAGGTCCTCGTTCCCTCAAGACGTATTCTATTATCACCGAGAAAGTCTGAAATCGATCCTTTTGCAAAGTGATCGGCTCTCTTACAAGAAAAGTCAGTCCGCCAAGGCCGACATGATCCTGAAGATTATCTCCGACACGCAGATCGGATATTACCGGTATACCGAGCTCGGTCAGGTGCTCTTTGGGACCGATTCCGGACAGCATAAGCAACTGAGGCGAATTAATCGCACCGGCAGATAAGATAATTTCTCTTCTACATCGCACGATCTGCTGTCTCTTGTCGCGAAGGAATTCTACACCTGTTGCTCTTTTCTCGCCGTTGAATAGTACTCTTGTGGCTTGAGCGTACATAGCTATATGTAGATTCGGCCTGTTTTTTACCGGTCGTAAAAAAGCCTTTGCCGTTGAACATCGAGCGCTACGTCGAATTGTCATTTGCGTCAACATAAAACCAGTTTGATTGAATCCGTTGATATCGCGATTATCGTAACCCATTTCTTGGCCGGCTTGCAGGAAAGCGATTGCCAAAGGAGATTTCCAAGGCGGTTCTTGCACCGTCAAGTAACCACCTGTTCTGTGATAAGACGTTCTCGCTAAATATGGATTTCGATTGTCTTCAGATTTGAGGAAATAAGGAAGCACCTCCTCGTAACTCCACCCGACGTTACCCAGTCGAGCCCAGTTGTCGTAGTCGTGTCTAAAACATTTTTTCAACTGTTATTTTTTTATCAAAAATATAAATTGTGCAGATCGCACACGATTCTTTTAGCACAGTCAATTATTATAAAAGAAATAATAAGGTCAGTAAGAGGCCAAGCGTTTGGGGTGTATGTGCGAAATATTTAAAAAATGCAAATTGACGCGTATTGTAACTCGAATTAAATTCGACAATTTGTATCAGATGCTTATTTTGCATCTTGCGCGTAAAAATAACTTCTTTATCCTCTTGTAAATTTTAACTTAAAAAAATTTTATTGCGGAGAAAACACTTTAGTCAGAAGTAAAATCTCGACTTATTATTTTATTTTGTTTCATCTTGCTGAGAGGCATTACGATTCTAGTGATTAAGGAGGTGTACTTGCCGATTGCCGCGAACGTAAACCATAGCGTTCAAGACGCTGCTACCACCGAGAACTTTCCCACGTGGCCACGAACATCTGCCGCCTATCATAGCCAGACAATAACCAGACGTCCCGGATGGTGAAGTTTGATATTTCCAATCGAAATCTGAGAGCTGAGTATACCCAGCAAGTACGGGAATATCCGAGATTTCATTCTCGTCCGCGCCGGCTTCTAACAGCAACACCGTCCAATTAGCCACCTCCGACAATCTTGAAGCGACCACAGCACCCGCGCTTCCGCCGCCGACCACAATAAAATCGTACATTCGCAGCAGCTAAAATTCGTATATATATAATACATAGCAAAAAAGTTTCAATCATAAATAATTATTCTAATAAAGGCTCGAAGAAACAAATTATAAGAAGGAAAAAACCAGAGAGCCTGTGGTTCAGGTTAGATGATCACCAATAAATATTAATCGAAACGTCCGGAATACACTGCGTTTTACGTTAAATAAAATTTCATAAAATTTCATAAAATTTAAATCCATCTAAATCTTAAATATTGAAACAAAAAACAAAAATCAACAAAAATCTCTTCTGCAAATAGATGAAAAATAAAAAACGAGACTTCATTGTGTGAATAGAAAAAATAACTAAATTTTGTCATCGTTTCTTCTAAGCTGTGTCTTACTTCTTGTGCATTTTGCGGATGTGATTCTGGATCGAGGGTGTTGTATTTATACACGGTGAGGCCTATTGCCAAAAGTGGAATTAAACCAAGCCCAAGAACGGAAGTTGTGCCAATGAAATTGGTTAGTAGAGTTGACATTTCCAATTATTTACATCGCCGAACATCACAGTATCCGAATGCATGTCATTCAAGCAAATTATTGTCTCACGCAACGACAGGAACGAAAGTTTTTCTGAAAGAAAGAGAGCAAAAAAACATTAATTAACTTTTACTTATTATTTTTTAATTCTTAATTATTATTTTTAATATTTCCGAATTTTTCCATTGAGTTTGGTTGGTACTAAAGTATAAATTGTAAAAATAATTTAGTATTGGCATCGCTCGCGCATACACATTCAATTGTTGTAACATTCTTTTATCTCTTGTCTGACAACAACAACAACATTATCCAATAAGAATTGATTTACACTTTTATATGACATCTCGTCAACGTTCTACACGTGTAGATACATATCATTGTTACAGAGATATCTTCGTAAAAACGTATTATTATTATGTTCTTGTTAATTTTTCATCTCTGTTGAAACCGCACTCGCGTGCACATTTTTGCGCTGATCTCCCAATTTCGTCTTATTGCTGATGTCGCAAGACGATTCTTACTACACTTTCTCTTGCCGTCACTTTCCCGTTATTCCCGTGGTTACATTCCTATTTCGTCATTTCGGCATTTCCTCTTACGCACCAACTACGATAAGATTCATCTAGGTCTGCACGTACGTCCGATAATATAAATTGAGGAAAACACAGAGCAGCGAGAGAAATGAAACTAGCGCCGGTAAGAACCAGACTGCAGTGCCATGGTGAATGTTCAGAGTGAAAACCAACGGAGCTTCTGATATATCCTTCCAATACCGAACATTGCATGGAAACGTGACCTTGTAGAAAGTTCGTTGTTCTAAATATTTTTCTCAAAACAGGTTATTGACTATTTTATATTATTTAAAACATATATTTTATATATGTAGTATGTGCGTTAATAATATAAAATTTATTTTAATTGAATATTTTATATTATTTAACATATATTTCATATACATATGTATGTGCGTTAATATAAAATTTTATCATATACATGTAACATTTATTACTCTTCTCTTTTGCCAGTAAAATATAATAAGAGAAAAAAACATATGGACACTCGAGTTTTAAAATACAAATATAGTTTTGTTAATAATATGTCATACATATGAAATATATATATATATATATAATCAAGCGGTGTTTTTGACAAAACGTTACCACATAAAACAAAACGCGTGCAATTCACTTGCATTTATATACAATTTTGCAATAAGCGTTATCAAATGAGAACCTAGCAACTTACGATACGTGATCGCACGCACGATACATCATTTATTTTTCGCCAGCGTACAAATGAATAGCTAGACTTTCTTCTCTTTCATGCGCGGTAACACGTCGGCATCTTTCTCTTTGCTTTCGTTTCGGCCGTTACACGAGGAGAGGTAGAAAGAGTTCATTGCCGTACTTTCTCTCTTTTACACGATGTCTACGTGCCGTTTGGCAGACAACTATCTATATGTCTAAAATTCGTCGCATTGCTGAGCAATTGTTCTTTGATTCGATTGCATATTCGGGAACATAACTGTTGTTTTGTTTTATAGTTTTTTAATCATGGAATTAGAGAAAAATTGCACTCGAAGAGGATAGTTTTAGAAAAAAAAACTTATCTTTCCAAGTTTAACATTATAAATAATTAAAATAAGCTTTGCAAAACACCGCAATTTGTAGAAAATAGAGAGTTTAAGATCCGTATCTATCAACTTATTTATTATAAAAATTTCAATCTACGTCTTATAGATATCTATGTTATCTTTTATACTGGCGTATAGATATGTCATTACTCCTTCAGTAGCAGAAAAACAAATCATCATTCATGTCTTGCTTGCTGAACTTGTCTGTAGATTGCGCTACTATAAAGTAAAGAATTAACCGAACACAACTCTTTGAGGATACTAGTCTATCTGTTTATTATATAGAATATCAATTTAGTATTTAAGAGTTTATATTAGGAAGATGTCTTTTTTTTTTTTTTTTTTTTTTTTTTTTTTTTTTTTTTTTTAATGCAAATTGTAGCAGTGTTTGCTTGCGCGTTACATTAGAGAGTGTAACAGTCTTGACGCAATTGCGGATCAGTTACGGCAGATGCACTTTACGCGATATAATCACACGTTAAGTAAATTTTCACATCACTTTTATTTTCTATTCTGCATTTTATTGTCATTTTTTAAATTATTTCTATAGGCAGTAATAGGATAATAATAAAATCTTTAGTACAAAATCTTTATTACAAAATCTTTAAAAGTAAAATAATTTGATTACAGACACTATGTACACGTACATATATACATGTATATGTATATATATATATATGTGTGTGTGTGTGTGTATATATATTTATGTGTATCTAGTTTTTGTTCAAAATTTGTGTTTAATGAAAATTTGACGGCTTTTATCCAGTAAACTTACACAATATTTATATACAATTGCTTATGTAATTTTTTGATACTCTTTCTCACAATATCATCTACGTTGACTTAATGATATATATTATTTACACTTTCTAAATATAATACAATCATTTTCTCTTT
>QVNZ01005975.1:0-15314 GCA_014825645.1 Pseudomyrmex dendroicus | reverse complement strand
TTCTCTCCTCTCATCATCGTCTTATACGCGAGAGGCGATTTACGCGATTGCAAAATGAAACCGCGAGAATTCCCGCGTGTCGGATCACAAATTGCCGTCTCGAATTGCCAATGTAATTCGATTTCAGAAAAAAAAAAGTAGCGCGTAAAAATAGCGCGCATTTTCCGGCACGTGAGTTTCGACAGTTTCTTGAGTTGAACAGAAAAGATTCTCAAGTTAGCCGTCGAGGAAACGAGCGCGACGCGGAAACAATTTCGCGGAAATCATTCTGGCTAAATCATTCCCGCTCGGAAAACGCTTCTAATTCCCGCGCGAGCATCTGGTTTCTTTTTTTTTTTATATTCCGCGTGCGCGTAGCGTCAATATTTTTCATTGGCGAATTCGCGCGGACTCTTCCGCGATCAAAGTTTTCAGGGTCGTTTATCAGCGGGAGGGAAGGAAGCGGAGTTTCGCGCTTTATTTTTTCTTGTCATGCGAGAGAATAATGACCGCGCTAACGCGCTCTCGCGGGGTCGAAAACCTCTCCTCGGGTTTACTCCGCCGCGGAACTTTCCTACGCTATTTTCGGCGATGTACAAATGAGTCGCGGCATTTATAATTAGAAAAGTCCAAGAGAAAGAAAATCCGTTGAGGAACCGAACAGGAACAGGTTGGGGTTTTCTATTTTCGTTGTACGGAGAACAGTCCGGTGGTTTATAAATGGACGTCTCGTCGCGCGCGCGCGCGCGAAAGAAAATTACCTAACGTAAGAAATCGCCTCTAACACAATGCCGACGTCTGTCGATCGTCCCGTTGTGTGTTTTCCTGTGATCCGCCGAGAGGTAAACGACATCGAGACTCCGCGATTGCGCGCGCGCGCGCGCGCATCGTTATTTCTATTGTGAGCGCCGGGTTCCGAAACGGTCTCGCGGGCTTTTACGACATTCCGTTTTAGCAGCTCGAGGCAGCGCGAAAATTGTCCTGGCAGCTCCGCGGGATCTCCACGGGATTAATAGATCGGTCGTAAATAATTCCACAGCGCGCGCAAAATGCCAAAATCCATCTTTGCCGAGATCCCCCTGTCCTTTACCAAGACCGTAACTCACTTCGCGCTCTTAAAACCGGAAGATCGTTCTTAACTCCTGAACGATTATCTTCCGCTCGAGTTTAGTTTCGGGCTAATCAGAGATAGAAGAGAACGTTGTTCGATAAGAAAAATTATATTTCGATATCAAAATGCGACATCGATGATATGATTCAATTCGATAACAAAATGTGTTTGGTTCGCAGTCAATTGTTGCCTCGAGTACTTCGCTTTTTAATTCAAGCCTCCACACAAGTTTGGCACGAGGCAGTAAATAATTGAACGACAATAAGAATCTCTTGGTGGTTCTGTTTTCCTCCACTTCTGTTTTCTCGAAAACAATTGTGGGGGTTCTCGTGGAAAATGTGCGGGAATCGGCAAAGAACAGTTGTTTGAGAAATTGCGGAGGAGGTCCGATAATCTGATCTGATGAAAATTACCGATATTAAAGCGCGCGCGGGGTCATTCAGAACCAAGTCCCGGGGATTAAGTTGTTCCTAAGGCGTAAAATTTGCAGAACTGGATGAGAGCCCGACGTGCATGTGCGTTACTTACGCGGGCTCTCGCGCGTTTTCTAATCGCTTTTCTCGGTTGCGAAACGCACCGCGCGGTACGTTCCGTCAATTATCGTCGGCATTGTATTCAATCGCGTTCTTAATTGCGTCTCGTATAGATCTTGAGACGAGAGAGATAGAGACTGAGAGAGAGAAAGGCCGCGTTGTATCGAGCCAAAGCGGACGGTGGAGGAACATCGCGCAATTTGTATTGCACGACCGTAATTCTTCGCGCGTGTTAATCTCGCAATAATTTACAAGACGCCTCGCGTCTTGGCAGCGATTTTAACGAACGATCAAAATCTTCTTCTCATATCGCGATCGCGCGATTTCGTGGAAATTTCTGCCTTCAGCGTTTCGCGCTGTTTCACCAATAAAGCGAGTAGGCCGCTTCGAAAATATAAACCGACGACGCGAGTTTTGCTACACAAACCGGTAAGGTCGGACGGTAAGTGCGGCGTCTAATAAACAAGCGGAATGCGGCGGCGACGACGACGTCTCAAGAACGACCGACGGAAGCCGCCGTTCAAGAACGAATCGTCGAACACCTCGTGTGTCGAGATGTTTCGCAGATATTTCAGGAAAGACGCGTTTTCCGAAATATCGCGGAAAAGCGTTGTTGTTTCTCGGGAATGCGAGAGCCGCGATTAATTGGACAGTTCGATCGTCGCCAGAGAGAAACCGAGCCGGGTGTAGCCGATACGTCCGTTCCGACCGAGAAAAGCCGAACGTATTGTATTGCTCTGAAGGCGGACGGTAAAAGATCGACGGTTTCGTGGAAATCCGCGCGAATATTGCGCGTCGATGAAATTTATAGAGCTCGCGCGTTTGAGAGGTCGAGAGGCGTTAAAATCCGAAGCGGTAAACTCTGTTGATTTTGACGCAAACGCGTCGCGCTTTATATTTCGACGAATTTATATTCGCGCGCAACGTCGGAGACAAGTCGGCGAATCGGAAACTTGTCTGTGAATGTGACGTTTCTCTCCCTCGTCGTTTCTGGTATGACCGACTGTCTCTCGCGGAGAGACAGAACTCGCGCGGCAGCAGAAACCCAGTCGGCGAATAAATTCGCGAGCAAACGATAGGCGCCAAATCATCGCGAATTGCGCAATGTTCTTTTTCTTATTGGGCGCGCTTTTATTCCGAACAGCTGGCGCGCGGCCAACAAACGGGCGGCGGGTCTGCAATCGCGAACGCACAAAAAAAGATACCGCGCGAATTATTTTTCACGGGTAATGAAAAGCGAAACAGAGTCGATCAGATTCGCGGAGTTAAAAAATCCGAATGAGCGGCCGCGGTCCCTCTCTCCGAAGTTTTGTGCGCACGTGCGACACTTTTGTTTTTATCGCCGCTTTAGACCCCTATTTATATATCGGGCGTGTATTTTTATGTCGCCCAACCGGATGCATCTATCGGTTCCGAGATTTCAATGCCAACATACCGAGCGCGGCTATCGACGAGCGCGATATACGTACGTGTCCGTTGCGCATCGTTAATACAAAAGCAGGCGCTAACAAGGTCGGAAATTGAGAGATTTAATGTTTAATCAAGAGAACTAGAGAGTCGCTGCGTAAATAAATGGATAAAAAAAAAGCACAATGAAAGTACAGAATTTAATATCTTCAAAAATATCGACACGCTCGGTGAGAGGATTTCTTCGATTTATTTCGAGAATTTCGAGAATGAAGAGTTTCGTGCGCAGATGTATCAAGTATTATTGCTCGCATCGGTTCTTTTCTATTATTTTACAATTAATATATTAGTTAAAAGTATAAAAATATTTTCTATCGAAGCGTGACCGCACGTAAAAACAAACATGTTAAATTTTTGTTGCAAATAGCAAC
Organism: Pseudomyrmex dendroicus; assembly: GCA_014825645.1. NCBI lineage: Eukaryota > Metazoa > Arthropoda > Insecta > Hymenoptera > Formicidae > Pseudomyrmex > Pseudomyrmex dendroicus. The sequence goes on along the minus strand of QVNZ01005975.1, from coordinate 11,853 downwards.
GTCGTATCGCTGCTCTTCTGGAAATACGAGTCTCGAAACGCGCGGCGGAACCTTTCTCGCGCGTTTATAGAACGTTTGCCAGAAACGAAGACTGCGATTGCCTCGCGAACGCCTGATTCGCGGATAAACAGCCGGAAAATCGTAAAGTCGCTCCCGATGAATAATCGCATGCGGCGACACGCAGCTACATACTTTGTGTGCGAGCTCGCGTGCCAAGAAAAAGTTCCTTTTTCTTGGCCTTTCCCAACCCCCTTTCCCGGTCTAATCTTCTGACGCGATGTTACCAAGTTTTCCAAGTGTCGCAAGCGAACTGAATCCTAAATCTTCTTCCCTCGCATATGTTTACAATGCACGCCTGACAGGCGTGGAGATACGCGATTCGCGTGATGTATGAAGGAGGGAGCATGAGAGAAATTGATTACGAAGTCGCGACGAATTTTTGGCAAGATCGTTAGATTAATTCCAGAACGTTGCTTTTTCTGCTTAATTATGACGCAACAACACAACATCGTGTTTAAATTCGATCTGCGGTTTCAGAATCTACGAAGTGTTATAAGTAATTCGAAGAATCAAGAGAATATTTCGCCGTAAATTTATTTACGTGAACAGTCATGAAACGTTTTTTAAGTAAGTTATAAAATTTATAATAATATATGATTTTTTGACTGAAGACGCGATCAGAAGATGAGTCGATCGATCGACGTTATCGGGCAATAAATTTTGTCTCGTATAGGATTCAATCAGGGGACCACCACGGCTCTATTTAAAACAACTCTATCTTTAAAACAATATGAACGCAAATATTCGAAAAAGTTTTACAATTCATAGAAAAAATACGTAAGAAGAATAAAAATCAGAAGACAAATAATTAAAAAATTAAAACAGGTTGCAAAACGCAGCGATACAGAGAATTGACTGAAATCGACCAAAACTTGCAAAACTCCCTCGCAGCAAACCCTTCAGACTCTTACCTCTCTCTCTAATAATGGTCTAGTGGTAGTGGTGGTGGTGGTGGTGGTTTTTCTGGTGGTAGTTTTCCTAATCGTGCTGAGATTCTCGTACGGAGAATCCCAGTCCTGAAAGACCTCCGTGGTCGCCATGATTGGTCGCTGTCTCGCTTCGCACAATTCAAATGTCACTCCTGCTTAAATCCTTTTCACACGATAGAGACACTTAAAAAAAACCTCTCCTTTCGCGTCTCAGAAAAAGTTCTGCGAGTGTTCGCACATAATTTCCAACTTCCGACTGTCGAAAAGCAGATCAATCGCGTTACGCGCAACAAATACAATTTTTACAGATTTAAATTTCGCAAGTTACGTAACAAAAAGTTTTTTTTAGTATTTAGATAATTGTTCGATTAAATTTAAAATTTAAGCGCCATTGAAATGAAATGAATGTCCGTCGACAATTTCCTCGAAAACTCGAGATATTGCCGCGCAATCGTGAAAGTACATATTTTCCTATAACGAACGGAAAGCGATTAAAAAAACGAAAAGAGAAGGGAATTTGCGGGCGTTTGATCGCGCCGATGTCCGCGCGCTCGGCGCCTCAAAGTAGCTTTGAACTGTCGGATGCCGTGCGGATCTTCGGGGCCGGTACTTCGGGAGATCGTCTTCGTGTCGACGTGTCTCACGTGAGAGATAACTTCGTAAGATATGCGCGATTCGAGGTGGACCACGCGCGACTGAAGTCGGGGAAACACTTCTCCGCTGTACACACCGCCGTCCGCGCGCCCCGTCCGCGCGCGGACCGCTTCCAGAAATACGGAGAAACACGTATAATTAGGCCGCCACCCGCCGCGACTCGCGCGACGCACGCCGCGATCTGCCGCGGCAAGAAAAAGCGCATAGCTGTCGAGAGATGCGACGCCAAGAATCCTCCCTCGAGGTGTTCTCGAAAATCCTTTCTTTTGTTGATCCAACGTCGTCAGCGACGCGATAATGTTTTGATACCCGACGCCAGAATATACTCGCGCGGAAAAAGAAAAAAATCGTCGCAATTTCTTCGGATTTTTTCGTAACGTTTCGACGTTTCCGCTCTTCCTCGCGATTCTTCTCTTGTGACTTTTAATTTCGTTTTTTCTCGCGAAAGATGTCGAATCGCACGAGATATTTTTCCGCGACAACAAAAGGGACCCCCAACAACAAAGGAGGACCGAAACAAACGCTTTTTGTTTTAATTTCTAAATTAGCAGATTCCGCCAATGTGTCATTTGAAAATCCTTTTTGTTACAATTTTAGAAAGTGAGACTAAAAAAAAAAACGTGTATTTTACACACATCGTCGATTGCTTCGGTTTCGTGGGAGGAGAGAACGGCGTTGCGTCCCGTAAACTAATTTCGAAGTTCCGCCGTGTTTTTGTACACGACTCGTGTCTGTGTTACATAGGTAACCCATTTGTTTTCCTGCCGCTCTCCCAAACTCCGCATGTGCGGAAACTGAGCGCAGCTTCCACGAGAGAGAGAGAGAGAGAGAAAAGCGTATGTAATCGAATACATGCGTGTGGGTTATCGAGACCTGTCGTTAGCGAATCGTCTATTTTTCTTGGAAACGAACGTTAGGAATAGAAGAAGGCCGTCCGGAGTGTCTGAATGGCGAAAATATCCTAGCTCTTGTGCACCGTAGGAGAGCTTTTGATATTCGCACGCGTTATTGTTATTATAAAATTGCGTCCTACGAAAAATATTTTCGCGCCAGTTCAGCGTTTGGCCTTTTCTCAGTTTGCCCCGTGTTTTCGCTTCTCTTTCCTCGATTAAAAAACCAAACACTCGTCTAAAAGCATTCGTTTCCGATCTTGTACTTTAAGTTGATGAAATTAATATCGCTCGTCGAAGTTTGAAGTAACGAAAAACGGGCAATTATTTATTTCGCACCATATGGACGCACGCTGTGTCCGAACTCGAAATGATCTTAAAAAGAAAGTCGCAGAGATCTCGAGGCGATACTTGGCGTAAAACACTCGGTAGACTTCCTCTGTATTTAAACAGGTAAGTAATAACACGCGATGTTGCAGAAACATTCGCGACAGTGACGAGAACGGAGTGGCTAAACGCAACATTGCGAAAGTCGAAGAGTCACGTTCGCAGTTTCTCTCTTTCTGGCGGGTCCGCGGAAACGACGCGGAAGCGAAGCTTCGAGACGCGCGAACGACCCGATGTCTCAATTTTCACCGACGCGTTTCAACAATGTGCGAATATCCCTTTTGCTAAATCGTCCGGAATTTTTTTGGCAGCGCGTGACGATTACGCTCGCTGCACGTGCCGCGCTCTTGTTCGGCGCATAATTCAGTATTTAGCGCAAACCGGGGGAAGGGGGGGAGGGTCACTCGATGACGACGTCGAGTTTTATTTGGACGCAAAAGTGACGGATAAAGCGTACAATAAGCGAATTATTAATATAATCCGAGGAACATTTTCCGACTCGCGTACTCAGACGACACGTCGCAGAAAATAGCTTGACGGAGTAAAATTACTTTGTTTCATCGCGCCGCTAAATCTCTCGACATCCCGCTCTATCATTTTCCGTTTATCTTTTTTGTTTGTTGCATAATACGGACGTGTTCTTTTTTTTTTTTTTTTTTTTTTTTTTAAATTTCGACGCGAGAAAATTGATCGGAAAAAGCTCTTTGAAGTAGCATCGTGTCATTTACTCGCGTTTAATATCGAGACCAAAGGTGCAGTTGTTACCTGCGTCATCACGCATCGATTAATCGCAACCGATCGATATATCCGATTTTTTACACCGTCGAAAATCCGTCGGTGTAAAAAAAAAAAAAAGAAAGTTTATAAGCGATATTATTTATAAAGCGATATCTCTCCGTACTTAGTTTTTTGCGGGTAGATGGCGACACCATTAGAAACTTGGGCGCGAAAGCTGTTCGTGCAAAACCTCTTCCGGCAGAGAACCGTCAGATGGTGCGAAAGCTTGCCAAGCTCATATCTCTCGAGAACAAAGAAGCCGTTGTGTGTGACCGATTTTACCCTCCGTCGTCGAGCAGCCGGAAAAGCTCCTCGATCTGAGAAAGTCCTCTCAGAGACACGAAAACTTGTGACATTTCACAATACGCACAACACATTATCTACACATTAAATTAACAAAAGAAACTAATTACTAGAACTAAAAAATACTCGGAAAAATAATACGCAAAAGACAAAAAAAAATCGCGCGTAACATTTAAATACGATAAAATCACGACGAGTGTATTTGTGTATTGAATATCGTCGTGTTTTAACGAAACGACGGCGTAATTTACATCAGCGCGCGCTCTTCTTCTGGGACATTTCACGTCCTCCCGATACAACAAACGTCGTCTTGGACGCTACGTTGTTTCCGCGAGCGCATTATGCAAATATCTTCTCGTCTCTGCGTGTTTAGAGATCGTTGCGATATGAAAGTTAAATTGATCGGTTCCATTTCGGAAAATAATTTATGCGCGCGGAATTAAACGGTTCTCTCTCTCTCTCTCTTTCGTAGCGCCGCGGGGATATCACCTGCGCGATTAAAGAGCTAATTTCGCACGTCGATTGCCCGATGATGATCGTTCGTGCGAATTTTCCAGCTTCAGCGCGCATCACCGGATAACAATCGCTAGAGGAACAAGCAATTCCCGTTCGAAACGGTCGCCTTTTTTGCGACGGAAAAATCGGATTATACTCCAGACTGTTGGCAACGCGACGCAAGCATGAAATGAGTACGGAGTGATTAAAAGTTCGTATGCGCGTCACGCTATCCGCGTTTCAAAAACGCAACTAATTGAGACGCGCGCGACCAAGGGGGAGGCTCTCTCTTTCTCTCTCTCTCTCTCATCTTTATTCATTTCATATTCTTCGAGAATAATTCTTTCTGATTATTTTTATCTTTATTTTATTCTTTGTCTCGCGATCCGTTACTGTACGAGGATCCAAACTAGGTTTGAAATTTGTTTCCTTTTTTTGAAAACAAAAAATATTTTACGCAATTAATAACCAGCTGTTGTCTGAATTTTGTGTTTATAACTGTTCTATATATAATAAATTTATTATTATTATTATATAGTTTTAGAGCCATCATCTTCTTTCTAATGAATTGTATCGTCTCTCTCTCTCTCTCTCTCTTTCGTAAATTCGGTAGATACGGTCAACGAGCGCCACAGACCGGTCGCTGTAATCATATTTTCACCACATTTAGATGATTTGTATTTTATTCAGAATCGCTGGGGAGTCTTCGATTTTACTCATTTACACGGTCGCGTTGAAATTTCATCTGTCCCGCAAAATGAGACGAGAGAGACGAGAAAATCAAGATTGAACGTCAATTCGGCGCTTCCGCGTTGGAAGAGCACAATTGCCACGTGGATTGGCACATTTACATTTCCGCGGAAAGATGAAAACGGACAGAGATTATCGGGCGAGGCTCTCTCTGCCGGAGTGTTAAGTTATACTCGACGAGCGATTGTGTTCAAAAAGCCGCAGACGTCCAAAACGACGCGAGATTAAAGCGGAAAATTATCCGCGTTTCAGCGTGACGCGCGTATGATCGATCTCCAAAACCAGGCATGTTCCATCTGAATTATGTATATCCAAAAGGATACGTCCTAAGTTCCGTATTACGGGAGTGTGTGTGCGCGTAATTAATTAAATTAATTAATGTGTTACGAAGGAAACTTGTGTGTGCGCGCGCGCGCGAAAATCGCAAAATTCGACGAAAGATAATACGCCTCAAAGCTGATTACAGCGACCGGTCTGTGGCGCTCGTTGACCGTATCTACCGAATTTACGGAAGAGAGAGAGAGAGAGAGAGACGATTCAGAGAATGCGACACTAATTAATGTAATTAATTATTTCAAATAGACACCGCGTGCAAATTACAAACTCGGGGACGCAAAGCGCGCGCGATGCGGTCGTAAACTTTGTCAAAGAGAGAGAGATGATAAAATTGCGTTAGCGCAAAATGATATTTTCCATCCTCTTTCCACTCGAGTCTTTTCAATCGCGCGCGGCGAAACAACAATTTGCTAATTGTTATTTTTTTAAATATCGAACAAAGAGTATTTGCGACTTGCGTTTCGCACAAAGTCCAATTTATTTCAATTGAAACGTGTTTCATCTTGACGAATCTCTTTCCGTAAACAATATGCAAATAATAATAAAACACGCAAATGACAGAAGACGACGCGTCCAAATGAGAATTGCGGAAATATTAGCAAAAGAAATCGCGTCGGATGTCACGCCGATTAAAACATCCCGACAACAGCGGGCGTGTATCGACAAACTTTCCACGCGGTTCGAGTGGCGCGTTATTTTTAAGCCCGCTCTCTCGGCCATTCTTACGTCAGCGCGACGAATCCCAGTGTTTTCCGGTTAATACGACGAGGAAAACGTCAATTTTTTCTTCGCCGCGGCCTCTGACCCTCTTTCGCGGAGAACTCATTGTCCAGCCCCCTCAGCTTCAATAGCCCGGCTAACGAGATACAAAAGCCTATCCTCCCTCCTTAAAAAATACATCTCTGTGCCCCGTAATCTCTCGCGCCGTAAATTACGACGAACTTCGCCGATTACCGGGACACTAACGCGTCATTTCGCGAACTATGTTCCTGTCCCGCGAGCAGTAAACAAGCGAAATTGCCACAAGTTGGAAAGATATTATTAGGAGCGCGCTCCGCTTGATTGCACGTTTCCTCTAGGCGGAAAGTTCGCGAAACGATGCAAAATATGTCGTCTCTAATTTGAGTTTTATTAACGTCGGCTCGATTTGGACGCTCCGATTCTTCTCGAAGAAAAGATCGAGATGCACCCGCAGATATTTTATATAAACCGCTTGGTCGGTTTTTTTTTATTTTCAAAAGTCTATCGAAATCGCGAAGTTCGCACGTTAATTACTTCACCGATCATGTAAATTATCTATTTCACAATACAAATTGTAATTCTTCGGTCTGTGAAGACCTCAAAGAGGCAGAAACACTCCGATAAATTTATTTAATTTAATTAATATTTCAAATTTTGAAATCCCGACATCTTTGAACACGTATAAACTCATCGAGGTCTTCCCTGATAGATTTCGTGGAATATTGTTGGATTTTTTTTTTATTAATTACTATCTTTTCTCTCTCCCTCATCCCCATTCTCTCACAAATCACATCAACGCGCGTGTCCGATTTGGGACACACAGTGCGGCAACTTTGACGTATGTACAAACGCAATGCCACTCTAAGCGAGCCCTCTTCACATTTCGTCCCTTGATTGACTTCTTGTCTGCGCGATTGGCATCGCAATGAGTTTATTGACCTCAACGGACAAGAATTACTCCCCGGGCCGGGAATGATAACATATTGATTTTTCTTTCAATTTTTCCTATCGGCGGCAGGCCCTCTCTGTCACATCGCAGAGTGGTTTGTCATTCCCAAATGAAGCGCCGAACGGCGCAGCTGCGGTAATAAAAAATAAACTGTCCATCTGGCTAATTACGTTTTAATTAAACTGTCTCGAGTTTCAATTATCGCGGTCTAGAAATTTAATTTTTGTTTTTTTCCTCCCAACGCAAATTATTTGTCACTTTTTTCCGCGACGAGGACGCAAAGGAGGATAAAGCTCGTATTTTGTCGCCGTGCAAATAGCGAATGAAATATAAAATTGAAATAAAAAATTCAGATTCCGTATTTTCACAATCCACATCGAAAGTCTTTCCGATCAATTATCATGTCGTTGCGCGCGGCGACTGACTGATCGCCTCGGTCGAGCGATAAATCACGTTTCGGGACACGGCGAATCCGGATACTTTAAGGGTTAAGTTTCACACAGAGCGGTTTACAGAGCTTTTCCCAAAGCCCCGCTGAAAATCGCGTCCTCGTCGTCGTGACACGAGGACACAAAGCCCGGGCGCGCAGATAATCGCGCGGGCGTGAAAACGGCCCCGGCAAAGGGTCAGCAACGGGATAATCCGAGGACAGAGCGGAGGAACCTGATCTATTTCGAGATCGGGACGGTGGTGACCGATCGACCGCGTGCGCCTTCGCTAATTGTGTGTGTGTATGCGTGTTACAAACGCGACGGCAAAATTGCTTGCTGGATCTCTATGCGATTCTCACCGGTTTTCGATCAACGACGACGGACAGCCGCGAATTGACGGCGACGCCCGTTAAACGCGCGCGTCCGTCTCCGTCGACGCGGCGCGTTTCTCGTTGCCAGAAAATATTCGACAGAGGCTCGCGCCGAAAGACAGGGCCCGATTGCCAAACGTTTCGTTTGGAAGAATCGAAGGGGACGTATTGCACAAAGATCCTCAATATATTACAATCGACGAGCTGACAGCGCCGATATTTTATTTACGGAATCTTGACGCGTGGCAGAAAATCTTGGAACGAAAAAAATATCGTGAAAAATGCTTTTTCTTTTTTTTTAAATTTCCTCTCGAAATCTAAAAACATTCTCGAATACAAAATGGCGCGTCTCGTAAAAATTGTTTGAATTAAATTAAAAATTTGTATTTTCTCATTCGACTAACGTGGATCGTGTTGATAATTTATTTATTTTCAATTATTCGTTTCCGAGGCACGAGACGAGATTTTGAAAAATCGCGTTTGCGACTTTCCATCAGACCATGTTAGCGCCCACATAGCGTTCCAATTGGCAAGACAAGGTGAAAACTTTGTTTTATATATAACGACACGCGAAAAGACGTGGCGCTTTAATAAACACAAAGTATATTCATAGCCGCTGGACACCGAGCGGACGCAAATTAGCTCGATTCTTAATGCCGGTGTTACGACGACGTGTCCGCGTTATATTATATACGCGGCGCGGGTGCAATTTTCGCGCGTATAATGTTCGCACGCGTATCCGTTTTAACATATGCGTCGCGGATCTGCCAAGTGGCCGCGCTTCATTCAGAGAATTTGCTCGGCTTCGTTATACGCGGGAAGTTTTCAACGAGCGTGTGTATTCTTTTTCGTCGGACGTTCGCGGATTCGAGAAATTCGAGAACCAATTTCTCTCGCGCGACAAACGCGCCGATGTTCGCGGCGGATGATAAAAATCGAGTTTAATCACGTCGACGGGAGAGAGAAAATGCGACGTTCGATGGCAAATTTCGAAAAGCAACGAGCGCTGATATCATATAAATTTATCGGTGAAAACAGCGCGTGTGCAGCGATAAACATTCGAGGAGCCACTCGCAAATTCGCTCAGCCGTCCCATCCACCTGTCCGCTCGCGAGTGTTTTGCGAGCTCTCGCCGTGTCGGGCGCAATTTAAAAATATTTGAGCTGTAAAGCGTAAACCCGATTTATATGCCACTCGCCCGTCCGCGATAACACATGCGTCCGCTCGCGCACACGTTAAAACTCTGACGTCGATCGCCAAATGTGCCGACGTCTAACGTCACCGTCAGGTTATTTATAAGCCGCGAGAGTCAGAGAGAAAGAGAGACGAGGAAGAAGAGATGTTCGACGATTCGCGTCGCTTCGACCTGTTGCACCCGGAAGCGAAAATACATCGCGTCGATATCGATGCACCGATTTTCGAGGCATAAGTGCGGCGAAAAGCGCGACGGTGCCGCGTCGTCGGGACAACGACGCGTCGACCGAGTGAAATATTTTCGGAGCCACTCCGCCAGTTGCAAGCGCGCAGAGAAAACGAGGTGTCAGCTGCATCGTACATCAGGCCGAAGTCGATAAATAGATTCTGGCGGAGCCTGAGTCGCGGAAACAAATTCGACCGACGGATCGTTCCGCGACTTTTTTTCCGCGACAACTCTCTCGACGTTTCTCCGTTCGATGTTCGAATACCGCGATAGCGTCGGTTCCGTGACAATTTTTGGCGTGAAAGTGCCGTATTGATCCGAGGTGATTCGCGCTCGGAATTTTATCGGCAGCGTTAATAGCTCGGAGCGTGCGGTAGGCCGTCACCTGAGAGACCTCGTCGGGCGCAAGGTCGGACGACCCGAGGCAAGGTGGAATTTTCGTCGGGTTTCCTCCCGCTTCGCGTGCCAAGAGTGCTTCGAGTTACACGCGCGCGCGCGCGCGCGCGTTTCCTCATCATTCCCGATGAGCGTCTTTCCGCGAGAGAGAAGAAGAAAACGATTTTCTGCGAGAGGAAATTCGAGCGCTGAAATCCGTTAAAGGGCTGAGATAAGTCGCTAAACAAATGGATTTTCTTTCTGTTATAATCTCGACTAAAAAATCTCGAAAGGGATTAAGCGCCGTAAAAACGTCGACGAATCAAAACCACGGCCGCGCGGCTGATAAGACGCGGGGAAATTCGACGAAAAAAATTTTTTTTTTTTGCTCACAGAAGAGAGAGACGATTATTTCGCATAGGGTTTCGCGATGCGTCGGGGGATGAAACGGCGGCGCGATATCAATGCGTAGAGAGCGCGTGAAACACATTTTGTTCTCATTTACATCTGCGCGAGATTGCAGGTACACGCGCGTTTAACAATAGCGACGGGAGGAGGAGGAGGAGGAGGGAGATTCGTAGGGGAAGTCGTTCGCGTGTTCGCGGCGGAGAAACAGCGTGTAACCGTTGAGCGCGGGTTCATCCGTTGAATGGGATTCAACAGGTATCCGCCAGTAATCTCCGACGCGCGAGGCGGCGTAACACACAATGGGACGGCTACGGAAGTCGTGTTTCATTATCGGCAAGCACTTTGCTCGCCGATAAAGAGGGAGGGCGAGAAGCGGCGAGATTGTACAGCGCGGTGTCGTCCCCCGCAATAAGCGGCAAATCGCGTTTAAATGTCAATACGCGGGTCGCGCGCTAATAATGTGACAACTTGATTCTTAGCCCGCTCGATCACTTTTCCCTGACATTTCGCGACCGACTTTGTTCCGGTTCGCGGCCGGTCCGATCGATGTCACGTGTCGCGAGAACTCGAGGTCGTTACAATATTGTAAACGCGTACAATATTGTCGCGCGCGTTACAACAGTTGACGTAAACAACATTTTTTTTTTTTTTTGTAGATATTCCTGTTTGCGATTCTTGCTCGTGTAGACTTTGCCGCGAGTTTTACATCAATAATTAATCAGAATTTTCTATTGACAGAGTTTCGCGTCGAGTTTTCGTACTCGAAAGTACGTGTATATTCAGGCGAGGAGAGGAGAATTCTCGGAAACGCGAATTATTATTATTCTCGTTCGCACGGGGGAGCTTTTCTCCCGCTCCCACCCTACGTGAAATATGGCGGACAGAAAGCTCATTCAGATCGGGCGGGCGGAGCTGCGACTCGAAAATAATTCAACTGCCTTGCCGGTGTATATACACCGGTATCGCCGGATAACTTGGAATTACGATGATTAATTGGACGTCAGTAGCACGGCGAGTAATTTACGGGGACAAATTTCGTGGACTGCAAAAACGTCCACGAAGTTTACGCGCGCGCGCGTGGTCCTCGTTGCGCGCTTCGACTTGCCTCTCTTTTCGTTTTCTTCTAACATTTCTATCGCCGGCTTTCACGGGGAAAACTGACTCTCTCCCCGCTTCTCCGCTCGCGAATAGAAACGGAAATCAATTTACCGGCGCGCGGGGTAATACTTTTATTTATTCCCTTCGTTTTAATGACACACTTCTTCGAAGAGCAGAGATTCTTTCCCGGCAAAACGACCGGATTCGTTAGATAATTCGCGACCCGAAGATAAAAATCGCCAGGAAACTTTCTTCATATTCAAAATTTATTTTTCTCCCTCCCGTTTCTCTTGCCTATTTCAGTGGGACGGAGAATTTACGTTCAACTTTATTTATCGTCACATAATCCGAGGCAGTCAACTTCCGACTCCAGAAGACCCCGTTAACTCGGGCGTTAAGTTAATCGTCGCGCGACAAAAATGACTCGGAACGAGCGTGTTAATTGCGAGCGACAATAAACGCCTCCCCGAGACTTCGGG
>QVNZ01005974.1:0-11122 GCA_014825645.1 Pseudomyrmex dendroicus | reverse complement strand
TTATATTATTATCTCTATTATATTATTATCTAATTATATCATTATCTCGAACAACAGTTGAGTTTACGAAAAAACTTTATTATAGCTCAATGAGTATTATCGACAGAGTAACTCGAAAGTACTCTTATTTCCATTAAAACCAAGAAACAAAAAAAAAAACATTTTGATTGGTAATGTAAACACAAAAAAACAAAAAAAAAGTATACATCAAAGATTATTCAAGATTAGTACGTTCTCCTTAATATTCGTACAATTTTGATAATAAATGTCTTCTTCTATCTCTCAGGAGTGACACACCACCTTGTCGTGGTTCCCGAGCTTGAGTGCCGTGATGATCTGAAGAGCTATACCGGCGGGAACTTTGGTTCCTGGTAGGGTTTCCCTTGCCGGACAGGTCGTCAGTGAGCGGCCAGACTAAGAGTGGGTCTAGAAGAAGGAAAACCCCGATCTCAAACCCGGGCAGATCGGGCTCGTTAGCCAGGTTACGGCAACCGACCTAGGTCAGATTCAAGACCGATATAAAATCGCATCTTCTTATATAATGATGGAGTGCAAGAAAAAAGGAACGGACTTACCGGAACAGGCCGACTGGACGGCCATGGGGGCGCGGAGGGGCTAGTGTCCCGAGTGCCCCCGCGTCGTCATCCAACGACGGGTGAATGGAGGAGTGCACCGCAAGCTCTTCCACCTATTCTGCGTCTGCGAAGATTAGTCCTAAGGAGGAGCTGCGTAGAGAGAAAGAAGTGTAACCCTCAGGTGGTGTTACGACGGATGGACTCGTCTGCCTCCATCTCGTCGATGGGCTCCGAGTTTTCCACGGAGCCCTTGAAGGCTCCCTTCTCGGGAGAGGACATGGACGTGGTTTCCTCCGGAAATGAGGCCACTGAGCGTCCTCCTTCCGACGAAGAGAAGCTTGCTGCCTGGGCTGCGGCCCGCGCAGCCAGGTGGACGTAGTCGCCTTCGCACGCACGGCCAATACGTTGGTCTCGGGAAGGCTCGCGAGGCCTTGCGCACCGCGCGCTTGGTTTTGAAGCGGCAGGCAGCGGAGGCTGGACCGCTCGGAGGTTTGTTTCCGATGCGGTCTGAGGGGCCATGTCCTGCGGCAGTGCACGGCATCTGAGCCGCTATGTGCGGACTTGGACCGCAAGGCCCGTCATGTGTTGGGGGGGCCGTCGTGCCAACCCCCACCTGTCCGTGTCGGCGGCCTTGCGACAACGTTCGCGAGGCCGTCGCAGCTCGCACCGGGCGTTGCCGGGCTGGCAAAGCGGCGGTCGACTGGGAAGTTTCCTCCGGAGTGGGAGGCCCCCGGTGCGGCCGAGGAGAGAATGGAGACTGAACCCCTAGGAGTCTCGGACCCCCATCCTCTCCAACTACTCTTTCGTTGGTGGAGGGTGGGGCTTCGGCTCCCTCTAGTTCCGGGGGACTTGTTCCTTTCGGCTCTAAGAAGTCGAGCCTGGCTCCGGCGATGTCGTCATCGCCGGCGCCCAAGATGGCACCCCCAGGGTCTTCCAAGAAGACCCAGGCGGAGTTGGCCCTTGCCGCCCTTCTGGGGCCTAAAAAGGCGAAGCCCGATTTCTGTTGCTCCAAGTCTTAGTCGGGGCTTGGCTCGGCGGCGACTGGGCATGGTTTGGGGGGAGGGGCTCCCTCGTGTCGAGGGAGGTCATCATTATTATGAAAGGGGACAGGTCCGCTTCGGCGTTTGACCTGGGGCCAAGAGGAGTTTAACCCCTCATTGCACTCGGCCCGCAGACGACGGAGGCGAGGTTACGGTCTCCTCCCTTCGTCGTGGAGGAACTTGCTCCTCATTCTAAGGAGTGCGGCCCAGTAGGCCCCCAGCCTACCGACGCACTCCGTGGTTGAACTGAACAGGTAGTACCGAAGTGCGCCTCAATGGGCAGCAGATGGCCGTCCCAGGGGTTTTAGTAGGTATACCCCGCCTGGGTAAGGTCTGGTGGGGGGAATCCCATACTACCTCATCCTACCTAGGTGGGGTGGGATGTGCGTAAAGCATTTCCTCTGAGTAACTAAAAAAAAAATGTCTTCTTCTATCTTTATATTGTTTTCAAGAAAAACGTGTTGATTCATTTTATCAAACTTACTTTGTATATACAGGATGTCCCAATTTCACTTAGACTCGATGGCAGTACCGAATCTTGCAACGCAACCCAAGGTGTGAAATTTCAAATCAATGATGTCATCTTATGTCTTTCTCACAGTCATAAAACTTTTGTCCGAAACATTTGTCGATTTAACGCAGTGTTTCTGAGATATTTGATTATCTAAGTTAAAAAAGTGTATCTTATATATATATTGCAACGTTTTTCTTGGCTTTTCCTCGCGCCGTTCCGCTCGCAACGGAAGTTCCAGGGAAGGACACGGGCGAGCGTACGCGAAATCTCAACGTCTCTTTCCGCAGGAGAGAAAAGATGTTTTACTCGAGCTTACCACCGAGTCGAATCGACGGATCCTCTGATAGAAGTTTGGGCGATATGGACAGATACGTTTCCGTATCGATATTAGCGTTGTTCAGCACGATGGGCCGACTAGCTCGTTAGTCGAACGGAGAAAGGCTGGGTCAATAATTACTTGAATTTAGGCTGTCCTTGAAAGGTGCTCGAAAATCGCTCCCGAAATGAATTCAGACCAAAAGTTGTAAAAGAAAACGAATAACAAATTTATTATAAAATAATTCTTAGCGCATGCAGTAACAAGCAAAAAAAAGAAATTAATTTACAAGAAGAAAATATGCTTTAGAGCAAACAACAAAATGATCACGCCGCAACCACGCTACGCAGTAAAATATAGACTCAAAAGAGTATAATATCGAGTGACGGCTGGATAGAAAGCACCAAGCTTAGTCATGACCGAGAAAGAAAGATATTTGAAGCGTCAATCGCAAGACAGCCAAAGCGTGGATAGGGGTGCAGGCTAAGCAGGTGAGAGGGTGCAAGCGAGATGCAGCGTGCTGAAGAACGGGCCGGTAAGTCACTTACAACTCGTAATCGGCGTGAACTTACTTTTTCGTTGAGCGATCGACTCCCCGTCGAGCTCGCATGCACGACGCAAAGCTTTCGCCGGTTTCGGTCCACCAAATAGTCCAAAGTGCGCGGCGCGATGTCGGAAGGCCAGAATAGCTCTAGCAATTCGCTAGTACAATTGTCACAAGCTTTTCGGTACGATAACGATACTGGCGTTGGTCCGGTACGAGCGGTACGAGCGTCGATGCCGTTCGTTAAACGATACGTAAGCTTTCACCGATAAAGCATTCGCCGGTTCCGCGACGCGTATTCACGCTACACTTGCGATTTCAACAGCAATACTTCTCTAATACAACTTACCATCGCGTAACAGTTTCGTCAGTTACAACTCTCCCGCTCTAAACGCCGTTTGAATACTGATTGCAGCAATATTGCACTTCCGACTCGCACGCCTTTCGCTCGGGCCGATCACACGATAAAATCTACGTGATTTTACTCGGATATACTGAGAAACGGTACGGCAATCACTGGCGTTGCGATATGTTCCAAACATTTCACAACACGGTAACAGATTACGCCTGGACTAAACACTTGACTATTCGGTACGATAACGCGTAAAATAATAGCACAACGGGAAACTGCTTATTAAGAACTCGATATTTAATTCAGTAATGCGACTCTGTATGTTACAATAGCTTAACGTCGGCTAATCGCCGGCACGACGCTATAGCCGCGTGGCGCGACACAAAGAAAACGCGATAAAAACAACAAGTCTCACAAAGTTATACACGAACTTTACACAAAAACAAATGGGCTGCGTGGTCCGTTACCGTCTCCAGGGCCTGACGATACTCAATAAAGTAATCGCGTGAACGCACTTAACCTACGAATTATTGCCACGAAGCCACGTGAAGACCGATTCTAGCCGCTATGAAACGTATCCAAATGACAGCGAAGGATTCGACCTTGCCAATACGAACAAAACTAAACGTGAAACTTAGCGATTAGCCTCGACACGAGGCTGGTGCTATGCGGATTCGTGGCTCACAGATAGAAAACGGGCACTTTACCGAACGTCGTCATCGTCAGCCATCCTTCCGGAATTCGTCCTCTCGGCCGGAATTCGCCTGTCCGTTGGATGCACAGCGACCGCTTGCGGAACGAAACAATACGGTAGCGAGAAGTCCGGCAATGCGGCAGTTCGGCACGTTAGGTAACGACCAAGTATCCGCGGATCGCGATCGATGCCGAGTCCGCGGATGCGCCGGATAGCGCTGGGATCGCATAGGGCAGGTCAGGTCTGCCAATCAGGTCGCGGGAGGTCTTATGCGCGGCGCGCAAGTTCGCGCTAGGCGGCAGGATCAGCTAGCCGCGAAATATGAAGCTCGCAAGATCGGCTGCGACTTTTAGGCAGCGATGAATCGCAAAATGCAGCGAGAAGGAAAGCAGCACCGGATATCGCAGCAAAGCAGGCAAAGCGTGCAAAGTGAGGTAGCAACAGGGTGATAGAAGCGCCTCGTTGCCGATCTGTTCCGTTGTTCCCTCCGTTCCGCCGTCTCAGTGACCGTGGTTGCGCAGAATGCAAGCTCCGCTGTCCTGGACCTGCCGTTCTATGCAGGGACGCACTTTCACCCTCGCGGCGACCCTGGTGCGACCAATAGTTAGCGCCCTCGCTTTCGTCTCTCTCTCTCTCTCTCTCTCTCTCTCTCTTTCTCTTTTTCTCTCTCTCCGACCATCTCTCTCGCTCTCCTGATTTCCTCGATTTTTTCCGCTGGTTCCTTACTCGAGATAGGTGTTCCGGACGGTGAGGCGTCAAAATTACATACAAGATAAGATAAGCTAAGGCGTGGGGCTTGTCAGTCCCTTTTGTCACTTAGATCTATGAGATCCTCTGCAACGCCCGCTAGTTGGTTATCGACCAGGCTGTTTTAGAGCGGCATTTGCTGCCAGGCTACACAGATGGCCGATATTGTATGTTTTCAGGTTTCCGGGCTCCACGAACGTGGAGCCCTGAGATTTGAATCTCTTGAGTACTAGAGACGGACAGCGACACAGTATGTGCACGCTGTCCTCTTTTTCCTCGCCGCAAAATCTATACCTACTCTCCTCGACTAGGCCTAAGTTGAATAAATGTGCCCTGAAGGCCCAATGCCCTGTGAGGAGACCGATACACAATTTTTGTTTATACTTACTCATTGTCAGTTCCTTTGTCCTACTTGGCAATGGCTGTGTCATCAGGACCTTGGCCTGGCGGCAGCTCTTCAGTTTCTTCCAGGAGATCCTGTGCTCCCGTTTCAGCCAGTCCTTGATGTGGTTTTTCCTTATTGCAAAAGGGATTCCAACTCTCTGACAGGCTGGTTCCTCTAAGGTACCCAGTTTTTCCAGACTGTCAGCCATCTCATTGCCTTGGATACCTTGGTGGCCAGGTACCTAGACTAGCGTGATGCTGTTTTGCTCACCCAAACTATTTAGAGCTTGCATACAGTCTCAGACCACTGAGGATTCAGTCTTAGCAAGAGCTCCTATAGCTGCTTTGCTATTCGTATAGATGTTGATCCTCCTCTTTTTTGTCTCTTTTGAGAGTAGGAATCTTGCACATTCCAGAATGGCCAGGACTTCCGCTTGAAAGACCGTGGCCAACCTACCCAGGGAGAACGACTCCCTGTGATTTGGTCCTGGACAATAGATACCCGCTCCAAAGCGGCCGTTTATTTCAGATCCATCAATGAACCAGGCCTAAACGCCCGGCTGGATCTGAAGATTTCCGTTTTTCCAGTCTGGTGGTCAAGTTTATAGAAAACGCCTTGTCCACTTGGCATATTCTGGATATTCTATCCTGTTTTAAGGTAAAGGGAGATTTGTGGAGAAAACCGAGCCTGGTATGGCCCAGCCCGAAATGTCTCCACTTCCCCTGACACCTTAGTCTATATGCTGTGAGTCTGGCCACACTAATGATTGTCAAGTTTAGAGGTGGGATGCAGAGCGCTATTTCCAACGCTTCTGTTGGTGTCGTTCTCATAGTCCCTACCACAGCCCTCAGGTAATTACCCTGTAAGCTTTTTAGTAGGTTCTTTGACTCCATTTTTTCCACTCTAGGCCACCAAACAACAGCAGCATATGTTAAACTCGTTACTAGTACCGCCTTGCATATCCATAGGACAGTATTTAATTTAATACCCCAGGATTTGCCCATTGCTCTTCTACACGAATAAGAGGCATAGAATTTAATTCTCTTTATTCCGAGATGTGTTTTCCAATTCAGTTTGGGGTCTAAGTAAACTCCTAAATATTTAACAGACTGGACGTATTCTATTTCTTCGCGCCCGAGTCTAAGTGGCTCAATGGTTTCTGGTTTATATTTCCTGGTGAAAATCATGGCCTTGGTCTTTGATGGATTAGCCCTGAGTTCTTTTGATTGATACCAGTCTTGCATGATCTTAAGGGCTAGTCTCCTTAAGTGTTGGAAGGAAATTACCCCGCACTATAATGGCCACGTCATCAGCATAGCCAAAGGCGAGGAAACCTTTCTTCTGTAATTCCTGTAGAAGTTTATCCACTACCAGACACCAGAGCAGGGGAGATAGAACTTTCCCTTGCGGGCATCCTTTAGCGGGAAAACCATGCACACTTGTGAGTCCCCGTGATTGACAATCAGGGTTCTTCCTGTTAGCATGCTTTGTGTCCAGTCTGCTAGAGCAGCGGGAATGTGATGCCCGGTCATTGCTTCTCTGATGACATCATATGAGGTGCTATCGAAAGCTCCCTCAATGTCCAGAATGACGCCCAGGGCATATCCCTTTGCCCCCAACTGCACTTCGACTCTGCTTACGAGATGGTGCAAGGCAGTGTCTGTTGATCTGCCCTCTCTCTCGGCATATTGAGCCGGAGACAGCGGATGTGCTAGCAAAAGGCCATTTTTCAGAAATCTATCGACCAGTCTCTCCAGTGTCTTCAGTACAAAAGAAGTGAGACTGATCGGTCTGAAGTCTTTGGCTGTTATATGGCCATTTCTACCAGGCTTGGGTATACAGACTACTCTTGTACCATCCCAAGCCTGGAGAACGTGTCTTAGGGCTATGCTAGCCCTGAAGATTTTTGTGAGTGGACCCTTGAGAATCCCCAGTCTCTCTTAAAGAAGAACCGGGTAGATTCCATCTGGTCCAGGTGATTTATAAAGAGAGAAGGTCTTAACAGCCCATTCAACTCCCTTTGGAAGAACAACCTCTGCTGCCAGACGCCACTCCCTGGGTTTATATTCTCTAGGCTTCGGCCGGCAGGGTTGTATGTTACGATTGACCTGGGAAGTGGACTTCCATTAAATGTTTCAATGTGTCCGTTGCCTTCTCAGTGACATTCCCCGTTGGGAGCTTGAGACAGCCTAATTGGGGACGGTGATCCAAACTGAGGATTCTGTGAAGCCTGGATGCCTCCGGGGCGCTCTCAATGCTTTCACAGAAACGTCTCTAGCTTTTGCACTTAGATTTCTTAATCTCCTTGCTGTACTCTTGTTGGGAACTTCTAAAGGCCTCCCAATGTACTGCAAGTCCTGTTCTTTTTGCTGAATTTTTTTCTCGTTTCCAGCCTGAGCTTATCAAGTCCTTTAATACAGTGGATCTTATTCACCGGATTCCTGGGTTTTGGTGAGCAGTTTAACTCATAGGCATTCATAATGGCCTTCTTTAAAAAGTCCGCCGCGTTTTCCAAATTATTTTTGGTTCTGAAACTGGTTCGGGCCTCAGCGAGCTGGGCCTCAAAATCAGCCCTAAAGCTCTCCCAGTTGGTTTTTCGTGGGTTGCGAACCCAGCTGATTTGCGGTATTTTTTGTTGAAGAGTTAGGTGTATATGTCTGTGGTCCAACCCAAAGGGCTCGTTCGAGACCCTCCAGTCCCTCACCAAACTTGCCACCCTCTCTGTATATACCGTAATATCGATGACTTCCTGTCTTCCGGAGTCCAGGCATGTCGGTTCGTTTCCTCTGTTGAAAATGTTTAATCCTTTGCCCATTAGGAAGTCGTGCAGACTCTCCCCCCGCAAGTTGGTGTCTGTGCTTCCCCATCCTACATGATGGGAGTTTGCATCACAACCCAGCAGAAGTTCGAGCCCTCTGGCTTCCGCATAGGCCACCAAGTTTTTTACCTCTTCGTGTGGTAGTAGATCCGTGGAGTCATAGGGCATATAAACTGACCCTATTAATACTTCCATGTCTTCTTCCTCGGCCAGCTTCACTCTCACCTTGATGACTGTGAGATCCTCGCTGCTGAGCTGTGGCAGAAAGATAGCATTTAGTCCTTTTACCAAAATGCATGATCTTACTCTTTTTTCTGAGTGTGCCTTGTATAGACAGCCGCACTTACTCAGACCCCTGCACCATTCGCAATCCAAGGTTCTTGGATTAGTGCAATACTTGTATGCATCACAGCCTTGCTCCTGGCTAAAATAGCCGAGGCGCTCTTGCTGTGGTGCAAGTTAATCTGGGTCATTTGGATGCCGAGAGGAGCCATTTTTAGGCAGTCCCGACACTTTCCGACTCCATCTCCTTCTCTGTCGCCTTCCCGCGCTCTCGTCCCGCCATCTTAACGGTGGCCCGGCCGAGACCGAAGAAAGGCCTGAAGCCACAGTGCTTCAAGGCTTCCATCGCCGAGTCGCCAACCAGACAGGAGAAGTGGGCGCTCGTAGCATCCCTCCTATACGTCCCCCTGACGACCCATTCGCTGGTTGCCAGCCCTGTGTTTTGCCGATTGAGGAGCTTTAAAGCCTCCTCAACCCCTACTTCAGGCTCTTTCACATACACTACCACCCGATGTCGCTTAGGTAGCTCACCGACCGGCAGCACATGCAGAGGAGTTCCCCTGACTTTTAGATCGGGAGAGTGGGCCTTAAGCCATTCCGCCGACTCCTTGTTGGCGCACATAACAATGAGTGCGTCATCCCTTTCCCAGGAACCGGTAAAAGTGGGGGCTTTGTCATTCCCAGACATGCCGAGGATGACAGACCTGATCAGTCTTCTGATCTCAACCACTTCACCGGTTCTCATTTTTTTTGTCAGGGTAGCCCTCCACGAGGGCCATCCTGATAAGACCTATTGTCGCCTGTGCATACGACCCTTCATTTTTAGGTCTCTTGCCCTGGCGATTTTCTGAGGGGCTGGGAGTAGCGTGCTTCGGTCTGGCGCGTTTTGCCGCGCCACCCGAAGACCGCCCGTTCCCAGCCCCACCTTTTGAACAGGATGCTGTAGGTGTAGAGGGGGCCTTGTTGGCGACACCCCCCCGCCAGCATCTGCTTATTATAACAGCGGCGCCTAGCGGCCTCGCTAAATCTTTTGCGGTCTTTTGGGGCTTTCGAGCCCGCTCCCGCATTAGTAGATTCCCCTGCGTTTACCTCCAGAGGAGGCTTCGCTCTTGGGGACTGTGTTGGGAGTGATTCTAGTTTCGTTAACCATGTTCATTTGATTCCCACAAGTATTACGGTCGCGCGGTCTCACCTAGCCAGAGCCGCGAATGGCTGAGGCTTGGCTCCGTACTCCTAGAGTTCGCCCGGTATCCAGGAGGCACCGCGACGCAACTCCCTTTGCGCCACGCAGCTCTCGGCACAGTTGCTCACACCTTAGCTTCGGGGATTCCTCTTAGTTGGCTGCAGACGGGCCCACTCCTCAGCGGATGACCACCGCCCGCGACCATAAGCCCCGCCACCCGCTCCGGCGCGAGAACCCATAGCCCCCGAGGACACCGGATGCTCACCTTCTGGTCCATATTTGTCCCGTCAGAGTACACTTTCATTGTGGCAATATGACCAGACAGATCTGCCAGCAGAAGCTGGCGATCAATGCCCAGCCACATCGCCACTAGCACACGCTGGGAACAAAATAAACGTTCCGTGTAGTTACTGCGAGGCGGTCAGACCACGTGCACACCGAGCGCTCTGCGAGCCCCGAGCTCCCGCCTCGGAGCTACTACAAAGTGGGAACCCATTCGGGAGGAAATTACAAAAAAAAAAAAAAATAAAATACTTAATCTACGCTAACGCAAGCAAGCCCTGGAGGATCTTGGTGCTTCTGTAAACGGCTCGCACTTCCG
Source organism: Pseudomyrmex dendroicus (assembly GCA_014825645.1). Taxonomy (NCBI): domain Eukaryota; kingdom Metazoa; phylum Arthropoda; class Insecta; order Hymenoptera; family Formicidae; genus Pseudomyrmex; species Pseudomyrmex dendroicus. Next base: position 1,071 of record QVNZ01005974.1, on the reverse strand, counting down.
GACTCCCGCACACACACACACACACACACACACACACACACACACACGTGTGTGTGTGTGTGTGTGTGTGTGTGTGTGTGTGTGTGTGTGTGCGTGTGTGTGTGCGCGCGCGCGCGCGTTCGTGTGCGTGTGCGTGCGTGCGTGCGTGCGTGCGTGTGTGTGTGCGTGTAGGATGTTCCACAATTACTTTAGTAACTCTCGTAGGCAAGTAGAAGGAGTAAACCTGAGTCGAAAGGTTTTATATCATTTTGCAAGATTCGCAATAGTTATTGAGATCTTAATTATTAAAGATTCGCGAATAAGCATGCATCTGGCTATCTTACGCGCGTAAAACAGCCCGGCGTGGCTATTTTTTATTATGTATATGTTATAGTACGATGTTATATTAGCTCCTTTCATATGTTATTACGGGTAACCCGTAAGCGCGCGAAGCGCGCCGAGCTTTCGCGCATAAAACAGCCCGATGCTTAGTCGCGGATCTTTGTTAATTAAGATCTCGGTGACTATTGCGAATCTCGCAAAATGGTACAGGATTTTTCGACTCAGTTTGACTTTTTCTATCTGCCTAATACTAAAGACAATCCTAATACTAAAGAAAACTGTTGCTAGTTTCACACACACAAATCTTAGAATTATAGCACACACAATCTTTATTGACAAAAGAGAGGCAACACTGTTTGCGCCTTTTGTATTGTATCGCACGTGCAAATGAGCGAAATTTAGGCAATCTAATTCGTTACCTTTGCATGCGTATAACAAAAAAATATTATAGCCTCAATAGTTTGACATAAGGATTTTTGTTTCAAAATGAATTAGAATTTGCTGCAGTAAAAAAATATGATAGTTGCGAGACACTCTGTATATACACATCTACCTAAGAACCATAGTTTTCTCTTGAAGTCGATTTTAAATCTTCTCTCTCTTATTTCTTAGATTCTTTTCATCATTATATTTGCTTTTCTTTTTCTGTACATCAGTTTCTCTATTTTTCTCTAAAACATAATCAAGATACTTCACACTTTTGTTATTTCTTCTATCTTGTCTCTTTCCCATTTAGCAGTCTATCTTTTT
>QVNZ01005973.1:0-13296 GCA_014825645.1 Pseudomyrmex dendroicus | reverse complement strand
AAAAAGCCGAAGTCGAGTTGAAGGTCGTGGCTATTGTCGTATTCAACCGAGAGTTGAAAGTCGTTGAAAACATTTTCTAAAATATATAACGGTTATATCGGTATAAAATTATCTTACAATATATTATTCCCTTCATCGCGTGTGCGTGCTGGAAAATAGGCTGGGACTTAAATAGCGAGAGTTCTCTCCGCGCGCTTCCCAACCCCGCCGCCCAGTGCGGCTTTGCATGCACGTCCATGCAAATTTTAAAATCTGTATTTCAGAATGAAACGTGCCAACAGTCGAAATAGCGTTCCGTAACGACGGAAAATATCTGCTTGATACGCGGTGTACTTTGCGTAATTGCGAAACGCCGCCGTCGTGTGTTATGGCGCGACGTGCGGGAATTCGCCGTTTTATACATAATGGAGCGTTAATTCGGTGAACGAGTGACCGAGTGCTGTACGCACCATGGTTTTATGAACTTTGCAAAAAAAAAAAACACACGCGCACACACACACATAAAAACGACACAGCGGAACATGAGAAAAAGAGAGATAATTGCGCTATGATGAGAATGCGCTCTCTCGTAAACTATACGGCTAATTCGCTCAAATGGAAGTGAGTGCGAGGAAACGTGAAATTAATTCGCTTTCGTGGCAATGGTCGTGAGAAATTGCGACACCGTCCATTACGGCGGATAGGTTTGCCGTCGTTGTGTTGACAAATTTTGCCCGGGACGACAGTTTTCGGTGGGGGGGAAAATGTTGCTTAGAGCAACGACGCACGATACGGAAAACGTGCTCTATCGCATGTGCTTCGTTCGCGCCCCTCGCATTTTCAAATATCGCACGCTCGCGTGTGCGTTACCCATAAGTGACAGACAACGGGTGACACGTGTATTCCGGGATTAGTGTTCTCGCGTGTGGCACATCTCCGTATCCGTCAGCCAAGGTGGAAACGTAAGCTTCCTGACGCGCGTTCTAGCACGTATATGTTTCCTTGGGCGACAGGGAGGAATAAGAACATGTCCGTCATAATAACTTAGAAACGCGCGGAAAAGTTGCGAATCGATAAGCAGTTTATTATCGCCGAAACCGGCTGTCGTTGTCGGCGAAAATTGGATCGAGTTTCGGGAGGCACATTCCGCTTGTCGATCGTAGCGCGATTCACAGTTAGACGGCGGAAGTTACATAATTATATTCGGAACTCAGACGTCATTATTATGAGGAATGAAGTTGAGACCTGGGAAGGGGTATCGAAATACTCCCGGGCGCGCCGCAAGTAGAACAGCTATGTATAGCTCTCTCCGCGCCCGAGAACAATAATGTATATTCAGAAACTCAATCGTAATTCTCTTTACAACGGAACCAGCCTCTGTGCGAAGTCTAATAATAAACTTCTTCGAAAGAAAAGATCTTATACACGATAGAGACTCCCGCGAGCGTGCGGAGTCTCGAGTCGATAATAGATGTATAATTTAAATTGATCCGAGCTCATAACGTTGGTGCGGTCGGAATATACGTTGGAATATCATCCGGAGTAAATCAAAGTTAACCCAGATTACGCCAACGAGGGGGAATGCGCCATAGATATAATCGCGGTAAGACAAATCACAGCGAGTCGGACTCGCTTCCACGGAAGCGAGTTGAATAAGTGGGTTTGAAAGATGTACTCGAAAAAAAAAAAAAAAAACAAACAATAAAAAGCCACGCGTGTAAATTACAGATTACCGAAATAAAAGAAGATTGTAGGTTAGTGTATATCAGAGCGTGCAAATGGGTTTTTTTGTTTCGAGTTAAGAAGTATAAAAGCTCACCAAGTTATTTGCTTTACGATTTACGATGTTTATTCGCTACCTACCCTCGTCGCGCGCGCGTTGCGACCGTCCCTCGTCAGTCCCTCCCGTTCTTTTGTCGCGGCGCAATTGCGACCGTATCCGCGTGTAAGAGTATGCAAAGTCGGCTACGTAAGTTTCTTTTATGTGGACGTTTTACCGGAGATGCGCTGTTTCGGGAAAAGTGCCTGTTTCGCGTGGTGACCTTCCACGTACGTTGTAGCGACGCGCAAACTCACTTATGCGGCGGTATCGCGACGTTAACAGCATCCGTTACGCAGACGACGTTAAATATATTAAGATTAAGAATAATAATAATAATAATAATAATAGCAGTAGCTAGGAATTGTGGACTCCTGTAATTCCACGTATCAAGGAACGCAGAGAGACATATACATATTCGAAGAGGTATGCACGTACGAGGACTATCTGTTAATGGTTCGCTTCACGGACGCTCGAATTTCGTCTCGGCTCTCCGGAATGTCGATCACGTCAGCGCTTGTTCGATATATCTCTGCGCGAATAGTTTGCGCAATACAGTCGGTACGCCCCACGTCGTCGTGTCCCGCCGACCGACTGCGAGACTACGGAACGGATTGCAAAGCGATATTTATTATCCCTGCGCTCTATCGCGACCGGAATTGCAGAGGATGTGTCCGTACGTATCTTATGCGCCGCGGCAAATCGATATCTTTCGTTACTCACCACGCCGCGACGTCTTTTGAAAAGATTTGGCCGAGTTTCCAGATGCTTATCCGTCGGACGCTCTGCGCTACTATTGCCGGTCTATATTTTGCAACGTTGCAGATAGACATCTTAATTAACGGTTACACGAAAACCTCGTGCCCTTCGCTATTATATGAAACGAAGCGGGGATCGAGCACATCGAATTTCCTTTATACAGGCGAGGATATTTTAATTCGCACGAATGAAAGACAAATAATAATAATAATAATATATGATTTCTCGTTAAAATTAAAAACGATTAAATCCTCATATCCTCGTGTCAAATAATTAATTTCCGAAAAACGTAGTTTTCGAAATTATAAACCGCGGGAATATTAATTTCTCCTGTTTATGTGTTTTTGAATTTTACATGTTCGCGCATATACGTGCGTTATACGTGTCAATATTATTCAAATCGGCAACGATATGTGTTCAGCGACGCGTTCGGTCACGAGATACGAGAGACAAAATCTTCGTGTGAAGAGATTAATTTTCGTCATCGTGGATCGTTGAGTCACCTCAGCTGATTAAACGTTTCGCGGTGCGCTGAGAGCAATCGATTATCCGGGATGTCATTAACTTGCAAAAACCGCGTCAAGGTTTCGCGATCGCGTTGAATTCCTCATTTGTTCGTGTACAGCAGCGGGTGAGGGGAAGAAGTGTGCCACTATCTTTATGACATAATTACGAAGCGATCGATTACGATTTCTTGCGAACATCAAGAGAATGCCCGAGCGTGACAATTTAATTCGAAGGAGTCTGTCGACCGTATCGGCGCGGGATTCACGACCGTAATGGCACTTAATGGCGATGTCGTTACACAACGGCGGGTTTATTACCGTACATCAGTACAGTACATCCCACGTCGTTGCAGCCCATTGAATTTTCATGAACATGTCACGAATACATATATATATACATATCTAATACGACGGCGCCGTGTAGCATAGAGTTTCCTTGATTTTACTATCGAGATGCGATTTATGTCGAAATGGGATTTATGTCATCAATAAAAATTGCGACGTGACGGAGCACGATTCGTCACGACAACGACAACGACGACGTTACCATACCATTAGCTTATGCGGTTTCATCCGACAAGATTCCCGTTCGCGCCCGTATAGATTGCTCTCAAGATCGAGAACGGAATCGTTCTCGACGGTTCTGAGTGTGTATCAGAGATAATCGATTGGGCTGAGTACGATTAGCTCATAAAGTCGTATAAACGCTCCTCCGCGAGAGCGTACCACGCCACTTCATCATTATACGATCCTGTCTCTCTGTATACGCGTGAATTCGCTTAATGCTCCAACAGTCAGAGCTTGCGGTGAAATAATTGAGCTGTAGCCATGTTACACCAGCGCAAACGAACGAGCAAACGCGCGCTCGCGCTTCAAAGAGATCCGATGAGAAGCCAGATCGGTATCAGGATGTAACGGAAGTCGCTTAAATCCTACGCCGCTATATCGCGGAATCCGTCTATACCGCGGGGGGTACACGCCTATAAATTGCTTTGATTTCGGTTTCTCGGAATTAATAAGGATTACGCTCTTATCGGCGCTCACTTTTTACTTTTTTATTAAAAGAATATATAAATACAATATATATTACGACGTGACGTAACAACAATTCGCACTTGGTTCGTTTCTCGTTTTGTTCCCCCGTTAGTTATCGCGCGCCTCGTTCATTCATTCGGCGAATGAAACGGGAGAAAAGAAAGAAATAGAAATAAAGAGAAATCGCGTCTCTCTCGATGTAATATCGCCGAGATACTTATCTTCCGTGCCAAGGATAAATCGTCGTTGCATGAGAGCGGCCTTCCGATTCGAGAAAGCCCACGGTCTGTCCGTGCTATCAATTCGCCATTATCTCGCGCGCAATAGGTACACACGCCGATAGCAGAATACATAGTTGTTTTTAAGAGCGAATGCGTGTCGCCGGCGCAATACGAAATCAGGCACAAGTCTCTCTCTCCGGAGGGAGAGACTCTTCCCGATACACACAAAGCTTAAGGATGGGGAGAAAAGTCCGAGGAAAGAAAATGGCGAGATATCCAATCTTCCTGCACACGCTTCACCGCCCGCGAGAGGCTGACTGAAGCGAGTTACTTGGTTCGTTTTCTACGGTACTCCACCTACTTTCCAAGCCCGAATTCACTTCCGGGATTCAGGCTCGGCAATTCCTGATTCCGCTCCATCTCTCCCGTTCCGAAATACTTAATCAAAGGAGAGAGCAGAGGCGCTGTGTGCTTTAAAGCAAACAAACCAAGAATATCACCAAAGGCAGCAATTGGCGGATGATGATGAAGCGAGCCGCCCTCGCCGCTGCTATGAGTGAGGCTGACGTAAAACGTGTATGCACTCCGCATCTCTCTGCCACGCCTTCGACGTTCTTCGAGCGCAGCTACGGTGCGTAAAATCAAAGCGCCTCTCTTTAACACAACTGGCGATACACGCGCGCATTAAGGTTTTTATCTCGTGACGAAACGCAGTCGAAAATGGATCCCCCTGCACACTCCTCGGCACACTTCTTTCCGAGGAGATAAATATGGCGCGATGCTCTGCGCCGCTACTTTGTATGCTCCGAGATGCGAACATCTCCCCTTCCGCGACGAGGTCAGGACTTATCCCGTCGTTAAGGGAAAACGTGGAGTCTTTTGTGACAGGAGAAGAGCGATCGTTACGAAGAGACTGTTACGTCGATGGTTGAACGCCAATTAATGGTACGTCGCGGAACTTTCATGAGTTCGTCGTTTCTGCCGATGGAACGACGGCTTGAAGAGTTACAGCTGCGAGGCTGCGCGTTCGTGACGTGTAAAAGCGAGCATTAGAAACGTGAATAGTTTCGCAAGCAGAAGCGCTTTGTCAACTTCGATCTCTTGGACTTAACATTTAATTTGTTAAGTGGACAAATCGACTGTCTTATTTTTTTTTTTTTTTTTTTTTTTTTTTAAATTTATTGAATTTTCTTGCGACTCGTGTTTTTTATTTTCTTTATTTTCTTTTCTCTCTCAACGTTACGATGCGGCGTTGTCGCGCGAAATGTCGTATAAATAATTCCCCGCGGTATCACTGCGTTGCTAAGAAAACCGTATATAAGTATCGGTCCGAAACGTATGGGGGAGAGACAGTAACATGTGGAACGCGCTAAATTCTCTTCTAAAGTCCAGGTGCATTCCCCAGGTACCACTTTACATCTTGCTCCGCAGGCTTGTATTAAACATTTACTCAGACGAGTGTGTGTTGGACCTTCGCACGGACCGCCTTGTGTGCACAGGTTCTCACCCGTGTATATCTCCCCCCCCTCCCCTCTCGCACCTTCTGTCATCCTTTCCCTCTTCCACTTTCTCTTCCTTATTCACTGTTTGAATAACGAGATAAATCCAAATGTCACGCCATCAAATACACAAATTACGTATACAAAATGTTGATCTTTAATAAATTCGAAAGTCACGCGGTAAATGTAAACTGAAGTTAACCAGATGAACGATGACTTCTTATTAGTCCGACAACAACGCCGGGTTTGTTCCCGCGCGATGTACTTGAATGTGATAATTAAATTATGCAAATTTTTAATTTTACACCATTCAGCGTCAAATTTTTCGAATTAATAAATACGGATTACTTTTTTACGTCTCTCTTGTTTTTTTTTTAAATCTCTTCTATATAGATACGCGCGACTTTATTTCTCTCTCTCTCTCTCTCTCTCTCTCTCTCTCTCTCTCTCTCTCGCTTAGTGTGCGGATAGAATAGAAATTTAAATATAACATGATCAAACGTACACACACTTACACAAAATCTCGCGCAAAGAAAAGAGAAAACTGCACATAATTCTATATTCATTCGCTTTCGACGGAAAGCGCACGAAAACGCGAAACGAATGTGAAATTTCTTGAACAGTAGATTCGCCGACAATTCTATTTTAGAACGTGAATACAAAGCCGCTACGTATTGTAGCGCCTATATGGAGTAACCTCCTAAACTCGTGAATTAGAAATGTGGCAGTGCCTTGGCTGGGCGCAAGCGCACGACAAACCTAGCGAAGATATTTCGTTTTCCTTATGCTCTCTAACGCTATATTCTCTCCGAGGCCAATTGCGAGCGGCAAGATTGCCGCTGCAAAAAGTCCGTTGCATCCTTTTCTTTGTACATGACGCGGAAAATTAAATAAGAGCGAGAGGATCTCGTGCCAATTGACATAATATTGCACAAAAGCGCGCGCTATGAAAGCCAATTACGATAAACGGTACTAATTACAAAATAAATTAATTACTTAGCACAGAGATACATATCTCAATTATTTTAATATATCTTATTAAATTATTCAGAGTAATGTTCTACACACACATACACACACACACACACACACACACACACACAAATGGCGATACGTATATATCTTTAACGTGATGTGAGTCACTGTATGTGGAAACGGTTATAAAGGACATGAATATCTTGGTACTCTAAACGCGATCATGCGGCACCGTACAAAATGCACTGTGCACCGGTTTTGGAAACAATTTCTACGCGGTCGCGTTTGTTTTCAGTAATATTGCACAAGGGGGTTGTTTCGTAAAAATACCCAACTTTTCACCCGTCATTTTTCAAGATATACTTTTTTATTATTGGAACTTGCGCAATGTGCAAGTTTTATTTTTTGCGATACATGCGCGATATACGTCGTAGTAGCGTACGTTCGAGAAAAATTATCGCCACTAGATATCAAAATGTTGATTTAACGTTAAAAAAGTCGCAAAAAAAGAACTGCTCAACATCGCGAAAAAGAGAACAATTAAATCTTGCATTTCTTAAGAGAGAATAATTTTTAATAATTTAAATTCTTTGCAATATAGTTTGATGTAACACAATTTGATGGTATTATTATAAGATATATATGTCACTGTCAAAACTGACATCGCAAAGGCTCTCGATGCAATTTATGTCTCTGTACTTTGTGCAGACGGATATTTTGCTCTCCAAGTTTCTCCGTGACAGGATCGTGTACTTTTCCTGTCCACTTTGGCATACATATATATATATATAACTTATGTCTTTTTTCTCCCCCTCGGCAATTCAAGAAAGAGTAGAGTGGTACGCAGCTTCAATATTTACACATTTAGTCAGGAACCAACCTCTTGAAAAGAACATTAGTCTTTGATAACTTTTCTTTCGTGTTCGCTCGTTCGATTTATTAAATTACGCGTATTCTCTAGAGAAACTCGTTGAACAACACAATCATTATCATTAATTTTGTTTTGCTTTTATGGCACGGATTACTGTGTATATATGCGCGTGTCATAATAATAATAATCTCTCATACTGATCTGAATAAAAATTATTTATTAGAAAGATTGGAAAACGTGTTAAGCTAAGTTGTGTAAATTTTCACCTCTCCTCGGGCGATATATGTGTATAACCTCTTGTGCAAAATTTAACTTTACTTAGTACGCGTGTGCCGAAAGTTTGCGGGGAAATATTTGCATTATATACAAATCAACAGAAAATTCACGCCAGTCAAAGTTCAATAATTACTTTTGATAATGCCGTAATTTTTTTTATTCCTTGATTATTAATAACGAGACGCGAAAGATGAATAAAATAAAAATCTGAGAAATCTGGATGTGTGTACCAATATTACATCACTAGTTTTGCCGAGAAACATTATTTTAAAAACTAAAGTTAAAGAATATAATGGAAGAAAAATATATCTGATTTGTTCGCAGAATCGCAGAGATGCATTTGGCGTTGAGCCAAGTCGTTTTTCTCGCATGATAGGTGGTTGATGCGAAAATTCTTATTGTTCGCGAGGAAAAAGAAGAAGATCAAGAAACATAAATCGGAGAAGAAAAATGTAACGCAAAAAGACAGAATTATCGATGTTATCTTTCTCAGAAAGATTAGATTTGCGATAATAATACACACACACACACACACACACACTGCGTATCTCATAATCTTCTTCAGCACATAATTGGATTTTACTGGATTAGTTGATTAATTAACTAATTAATTAATTAATTAATTAATTAATCTATTAAAAGAGATAGAATCGAATTTAAAGTATTTACAATGATTTATCTAAATGAGATAATGATAGATATAAATCATAAGCCAATTTCTAAAGAGAAATTATTAAGAGAAAGTTGGGGAAGTCTCGATGGGGGATTTTCGCATTTTCTTCTTACAAAATACTGACATCGTTAGTGAGATACTTACTCAAATTTTACGCTTCAAATTTTGCTGTAACAATTTTCTGTAGGGGTGCCGCTACGGGAATGAAAAGCGTAACTGCGATAACAAAGGGTGGATAGACAGCGTACAAACAAATGAGAGCCGAAAGGGGACCGGACCGAGATGCCCATGCGAAAGGTAAATTACAAGGAATAAAAGACGCTGATTACCTCTACTCCCCTACTTGCGAGAGTGGGTACGGTGAATAATTGAGGGTCGGCGAACTTTCGTTGAATACTTGAAATCGTAGTGGCCACGCGCGAGTCTTTGAGCGACAAGGAAGTTGTGACGTAAGTATTTCCTCAAAGGAGCGGCACTAAAGCGGCACTGAAGTTCGGGGGTTCTCGCTTACGATTGAGAACTCGGATCCATATTCCATGCGAGAGCTGCGCGCTCAAGCAAGCGGTTAAACTTGAATAGAACCCGGCGCCGAAATGCGCGCGATAAACTGTAGGAGTTCGCTGTTGCATCAATCGCCGTCAATGGTCGTTCATTGAACGCTAAATCACGGAATCCTCACGTTTCCCATAAAGGATCCATCAAGACTATCACGCGCATCACTTACATTCACGATTTAACGTGCGACTGTAATATATTCGTTGTTACGCATCAAAACTTTACTGGCCCAATGTACATAAGCGCTCTTTTGTTCATATAATTTTATTTTTATTTTCAATAATCTTCCTTTCGAAATATTACAATAGTAGGGAAATGGCCAATATAATTAGCAAGTTATATCGCGGAAAAATATTTCGGTATGTCGTCCCTGAGACGACAGTTAATGAAACATTGTGCTATGCACGTCTGATGGACCGAGTTCTCCCTATTCCTGTAATTTGAGCACTGAAGAAGACCCAAATTCGGGATCGAAACGTTTTGTCAAATTAATACTAATAAAGAAGTTAATTGACCCGAAGATCTGGTTTTTTACCTCACATTGGCCATTTCCCTACTATTATATTTATTTTTATTTATTCTCGCTCCAAAGAAACAAGTAAAAAATAATAATCCGTCGTCGTATCGTAATAATTTAATAGCAACAGTCTCTCGATTTTACTACACAAACCCTGTTATCGTGCGCGGAGTACTCTATTTATCCGAGCGCTGTTTCATCCCGAAATCGAAAGTTCGCCCATGAATAACCGTAATTTTCGGATAGGCGGCCGTTATCAATCGCAATTCGATCTGCCGTTTTTCGCGCCGTGCAACAATGTAATGCGAAAAGTTACACGGCGACTTCAAAGAGAACAGCGCGATATAACTACTTCCTTTGAGTGTCGGCATGACAGTGTGTGTACGTCAGTTTTATGTCTACGTAAGCGTTACACGACGAGCGGGGGAATATGCATGCGTCGCGTCGTTGGCGAAGCGTGTATACAGGAAGGCTTAAAAGGAGAACGGTTCTCCGAAACAACTAATATTAAGTTACTAATGACGTCGCCGCGCATGGATGTGTATAGAGCTCGACTTTCTTTAGCGCATGCAGGTCGCGTAACGTTCGCGCGCGCGCGTGCTGTGCGGAACATCGGCGACGAGTTGAACTTGCGCGAGCTTTGCGAGACGCGAATTAAGCAAAGCATTCGCATTTGTAGCGTGTTGTGAAAAAAAAAACGCTTTCATCATCGGGATGAAACGCTTGAAGATTCGCTCGCGAATTCTCATTATCTCGCGCTTATATAATTTGCTAAATTGAGAGAGTAATACGCGTTCGTGGATACGTACGTATTTCACTTCGAGTATGAAAAAACAAATAAAACAAACAAAGCCAACATATCGAGAATTCGATACTCCAAAGATATAAGAGAAAGATACATCTCGATATAAGCGCATATTGTATGTATAAAGCTTGCGTGAGAAAATGCTTTTATGCGTCAGTCGAAGAACAAACACTCGTGCCTCGGCGTGTCGCGCGCGTCCACGCGCGGGAGAATCGCCTGATTTAAATGCCCATTTACATACATCATGTATGTTTTCGTGAGATGATACGATTCCGCAGCGTTATGGGGGGCAATTTTGTTCCGCAAAATTTTCCTCCGGACAGACCGTGAATATATACGTTCTCCGTCTCCAAATTCAACCATCGTGAGTAGCACATACGTTCCGTAAATTTGAACTGACGCGTGCAATGCGCTACATGTCCGTACATGCGCGCACACATGCGTATGTACATACACACGTGCCTCTGTAACCTGGGCCGCAAGACGCGCGCGGCGCCGCCGTCCGTCTGCGCACTTTCACGGAAACGCTCGCCATTCCGCATAAATCTTTCGATGTAAATTGCACGTTATTCGCTAAACATAATTTGATTATTCATACCGGTCTGAGCTTTCTCTACGACACTAATGCAAAATTCAAGAATCACACGAGCACAAATTATTTTCGTATTTTCCGCGTTTTGACAAATTGCAGAAGTTTCAATCCTTCCGATATCCCGTGTTACTTAATTTGCCTTACATTCTTTTTCTCTCCTCTTCCTCTCTTTCTCTCTAATATTTTACGTCTCTTCCTTCTCGACTTGACTAAAGACCCAAGTCTACCAGCAGATTGTAGTAAATGCTGAGATTCGTCAACTTTCTACGGTTGTGCGTTTTAAGATTGCACGAGTCATGCGCAACGATGAAGACTGAACAGTCGGATACTCGCGGGAGAGTATATCCATCGTCGCTTGTACGGATTTTTAGCTCGAGATGAAGAAATTCCCGGACCGTATAACAATGCGGTCGAGCCCGAGACCCAAGAGGTAACCGAAGACAGTCATAAAAGAATGTTGAAAAGAAACGCGAGGCAAGAACAGGTGAGCGAGCCAACGAGTCGTGCTTTATCGCGGCGGCGCACCGTAGACTATCCCGCGTTTAGCCGATAACGATAAAATATCCGTTTTGAGATATTCAACCGAGCCGATGATCCATCATTCGGCCGTTTGAGTGCGCGTCGCAACATGCAATCGCCGCGCAATGGTGTGCACGTGGCCGAACACAGCGGAGAGGCTGAGTCGAGTGGAAGCTCAGAGGTCTCTTCAGCTCACTCTAGCTGACCCGTGCTGGTTTTGCTGATGTTGCTCGGCCGCGCCGTACTGGCCGTCGTCGTTGGCCTGATACGAGGCCAAGTCTCGGGCCGAATAGAACGCATAGAAGCGCGGTCGAGTTACGTATAGCCGGGCCGAGCTGGCTCGTTTATCACCATCTCCCGTGATGAAGCTGTTGGGTTAGCTAGGCCCTTCTGCATAAGCAAACCGCCGTCTTATCTCGAATCATATAATGTCTTGTTAGGTTTCTCTCTGCGCTCAACGAGTATATACGAACCGAACGAACAGCGTTTTGCGAACGTTTCGAATTTTAGACGAGATAAAAAATATGTCGAGTCAGTTCAATCATTGAGAAAACGACGACATGTAAATCGGTCAATAATACATTTCAACGCTTTCAAATTGCAGCGTGCAAGGCGAATAAACGCGATATTAAAAGGTTAAAATTGTTTGCTTTTTTTTCGGAGTATCGACGTGTTATTGCAGTCCGCGAGCAGATTCCGATATTCAATGATGTACGAAACTGAACGAGAGAAAAAATGCGCGCGCAACAGCTGCGTTATAAAAAGATTTATAGTCGCATTTTTGGGCCGGCAATAATTTACATAGCTAAAAAATTCCATACTTCGTGTGTAGTTACTCGTATCTAAAGCCGCATTTTGTTGAGTCGCACAATTTAGCATGCAATCAGACACGCTATGTGTGCCGCTATTTTTAAATCCAGAAAGATCGCTAAAACAAAAAGTTTTTATCGGCAAAATTTTTGTTGCGGTTTTCCGTGACTATTTTCCGTGACGTGCCGGTCACGCCGTTACCTTGACGGTTGCACAAGAGGCACGCTTGACACGCTGTTGCGGAATTATTCGGCGGAACTCGGCAACAATTATTTCCAAATCAAGGCAGCGGCCAGACGCAGAGCGCGAGCAAGTAATTCCGGAGGAAGTTCATGGAAATAGCGGTTGCGCCGGGCATGCAAGTGCGAAGTTACCAAAAAAAGGGGAAAAAAAAAATTGGGGGAAGCTTCTCGGGAGTGTATATACCTCATACGGTTGTGTTATCGCGCGTTTCTTTTTCTCAGTGTCTTGCATTCGCGCGTGGCGACCGGTGCCTCGAATTACGAAAGTCTGACCACACACACGGACCAACGACCACCAACGCCATCGCGAAATAAATTAAAGCTTGCGGAAAGAATCGCGGTTGCTTCTAGTATCCTACGAAAAAACATACACGGGAAAATGTGCACGTGATGTGTGACTATGTGTGCTTACTACACACAGGCTACTCTCCCATCGCCCGCTACTTGTTTTAAACAACGCTGCACAACGGCTTGTCGTAACAATGAAAAAACAATGCAACGTGCAAACATTAATCACGGCCTGTCTTTATGAAGATTTATTTAATCGCGTCGTCTCTTATTTGCGCGCATTATCATGCGTGTAATTAACATCGAATCAATTTTCGCGATTACAACAGTAACACAATGATGACAAATTGAGTTA
>QVNZ01005959.1:0-16170 GCA_014825645.1 Pseudomyrmex dendroicus | reverse complement strand
TATTCAAAACAGAGACTTCTGAAGTTTCAATAAAATACTATAAAAGAAAAAGGAAAGAAGAAGAAATTTCAATAATTTGAATTGTTGTAACAATGTGAATTGTTACGTCAACTATTATAATTTGGAAAGTTTTCGAAGTTTTTAGTGAAAATATTTAAATTGGAACGTAAACATGGATTAGGAGAGAGAGAGAGAAAAAAAAGAAAGAGAGGAGAAGGAATAAGAACAAAACGTGATACTGTGTTTCAAAAAGAACGAACGTTCATAAAAGGAAAAGAAACAAAAAAAATACAAGGATTTACATTGTCTGTCTTCTTCATCGTCTCATTGTGAGATTGGTGATCTCCAATAAGTGGTTATGATATGTAAGTGGTGATGATACGTAACTCTTGTGCTGCAGTGATCAGTAATATAAACATATTTGTGAGATATAATTCATTCACCGATTTGACAGTGCTAATAATAAGTGAGCATCGTGGTTGATTGTCGAGCAAAAAAGTGCTATTACTTTTCTTTTTGCGTTTCAATTTTGTACATATAAAAATTACATTGATATAATTTTCATACACACGCACACTTCAAATAATATTATAAAACTGCTGAAACAATTACTTTTTCATTACAATAGTGCTCGTTTTTTCCGGATAACTCGTTTTAATAATTTGTGTGTCGCTAACAATTTCACCTGTTGTTAACGTTTATTATCGTATCATTTAACAATTATATTTCCATCAAGTAATTACATTTTTATACGCAAACTCGTGCATGTCGTGATAACAAAAGTTTTTAATACAGACATTTGTTTTTCAATGTTTAATTGCTTTGAGAAATGAGAGTTTGCTTTCAACTTTGCGTAATTTTCGCGCAACAAAAAAAACAAAAAAGTGCGTATGTGCGTTTGACAAGATGAGAGAGAGAAAAAAAAGAAAAGATAGGGCGAGGTGGCGTGCATCGCGTGCGAAACGTAATTTCTTCTTTTTTTATATGTTCGCCTACCGTACATACATTTCATGTACAATGCGTATGACAAACGATCGATAAGAATCGATAGAAGAAAGAAAGAAAACACCATGTAGAATGACATGTAGCGCACGAAGCTTTGCAATTATTGCCTTCCCTTTGCGTTTCCCTTATATATATGTATTTGCATCGCGAGACTTTGTTCAACTTCATCGACCAAACCATACTAAAGTATACCGTTGTCTCTTTAATACTTAATTGCCCTTCTTTCTCTTCTCCCTTTTTGCACTTATTGTATAGCAGTACGCGTGACCTGCGTGTGAAAAGGCGGAAAACATCGCTCGTTTGAGAATATTTTAGAACGTAATTAGAAATGCGTATTAGAATACATAGATTAAACAATTAAAAGTCAATTATATTAAAAAAATAATAAAGCCTGGATGTATGTGCGAGATATTTTATTTTAAGTATAAATTCAAATAATATATGTCGTAAGAGAAAGGAGGTGATCATCGGCTTTAATAAGGATCATTGAGATTTTACACAAAGTTTTAGTTTGACGCCGAAGAAAAGAATGCGTTCGCACGATCGGAGCCTGGATGTTCCACTGAAGCTGCGGAAAACGAAGTTGTTATTGTCGAGAACGAGATCTAATCAGTCACCATCCCGTAGATCCGCAATATCTTGTGACAAAAGATCCTACAATAAAGGCACGGAGAGAAATTTATTGAGCGGACGTTCCGCTGCAATCGACACAAACGATTCCGATGTCATCACCTGCGACATCGACGAGCTCTTCTGCGAGAACAGCAATGCGAGCGATGAAAAAACAATCTGTCCGCGGATTTCGAGCTCGACAGAGCTCAACGAGGACAATGATGACGTCGACGTGTGCTCCACGTGCAAGAATTACACGGAATGTCATTTAAAAAAACAGCAGAGTAGCGCTGCCATGAAGATACGCAGCGAGCCCGAAGGAGAGCTGATGAACATTCAGGACGAGGAACATCTGAATTATTATGAAGGCGATGTAGACGGCGAGATGACCTCCTCGTCGAGCATAGGCGCCTCAATAGAACGGGAAGACACTCCCATTCTTGTAGATCTGACTAACGAGGAGTCGAAGCAAGTCACTTGGAAGCAGACTATTTTGAAGCAATTCGGAGAAGATGAAGAGAGCTCGGGTGAGAATGTTGTGACCGAAAGCGGTATATCGTCACGTGACTTATCACTTTGTAATTAGGCAGGATGCCTAAATGCTGGGGCAATTAAGATTTATCATTCATATAAAAAAAAACAATTCTATACCGTCTATATTTGAGCATTTGCATGATTAAATTTCAGTTTTCGAATGTAATATTTCGTTAATTCTTTTCCAGAATCCCGCATCATGATAGCCGACAGTTCTAGCAGATTGCAACGTGCCGGCACTGGCAACAGTATGGCAACCGCCCTGAGAGATCGCGGTCCTTGCGTGATACCGGTGCAGCCCAATCGTTCGTTGCCGATCCGACCGGCGCCGCCGATGCCGACAAGATCGGCATCGATCGTGACATCGCAGAAGACACGCTCGCCAATGCTCAGATTGTCCAAATCCGTGAACGTAAATGTGATTGAGATGCAATCAAATGCATCTCCAATTAGTTCGTTGTCAAACAATCTGAACAAATTCTCGTTTGGTCAACAAGATGGAAAAAGTGACAAAATGATGCCCGCAACCGAATTCATCGATCACTCAGATTACATTCCAGATATGACCCAGGTAGAGAGAGTAAATTTAAAAATCGAACATTTAAAAATCGTGATTGTCTTAAAACAGATATATATACGATCGTTTCTCATGCAATTTTGTTGTGTAACTTTATGTTGGAATAATTTTGCGCAAATTGCAGATTACAAAAGAGACTAGTGGTGCCAAAAGAAAGAAAGACAACGAAGATCGAAACGAGAGAGATATTAAAGAAACGAAGAAACGAAAGAAATCTTATGAAACGGAAGCCACTCACATGCGCGACGAACACCCGAAATCTATTTCGAAGGAATATTCGAAAACTTGTTCCACTAATTGGCCCGATAAAGGGAAAAAGAAACCGCAGCAGCATGTGATGGTGAGACTGTGGGATAACAAAAATTGTTCGTCGACGATTGTAGTATCGACAACAGAATCGGAAGTAAAAAAAACAAACGAGATTTGCAAAGTTGTACCGCCGTTGAGACTGAAGAAAGTTATGTGCGAAGGTATGAATTTCTATATACTCTCTGTTCATCTCTAATATTACTTATATAACTATTTCTTATTTGTCTAAATTATCTTCAGCAAATACTACCGATGATCACAGCAAAGTTAAGGTAAACACCGAGTCGGGAAATGAGTCGAATTACCGTATTGTCACCGGTGCCACACCTCGTCCGGAATCTCCGTCCGAATACTCTACGAACACTTTCTGGAGTAATGTGAACCTAACGAGCAAAAAACCCGATCCGTCGGTAAACAACATACGAGACAAAAGTTGGCGTTCTTCGGCGAAGAGCGACGGCTATAAGATCAAGTATCGTCGCAATCGGTTACGTCAGAAGCTACGAGAGTTGCGTGTCAAAGCACTCGATCTGTCACGCGAGATGGCTGCCGACACGAATCCGCAACAAAGGTAAGATAATGAAACGGAAAGAGACGCAACCAAAATTTAAGACGATGTTGTACACAATTATATTAAATATATTACAAAATTTATTATGGCAGTACGTAAAATAATTTATAAGAGAATCGTAGAAAAAGCAAATGTAAAAAACAAGGATTATGTTTGATTTGCGTGTGTATTTTGTATTTCACTAATGCAGCACTACTAGGCTACGTCAGATGATGAACTGTTATGAGAAACAGATTGAGAACATTTCTAAATTGTTGTGCAAACTATCCGCCTCTATATCACCCAACGACAATATCGTTGATCTTGATTACGAGAAGCCGGATAAACTCTCGCCGATGGAAAACACTGCTGATAACGACGTTGCACAGGTAAATGACAGTGATATTTATTAAAACGATCCTAAAACTCTATCCACACAAAACAAAAAGATTATTAGATGTTCTTCATGCAATATCTAATGAACGTTTAATGAGATTTTTACGGATTTCTGTGTTACAAAAATTCATGTAACGGTTTTGACGTCTAGTTATATATGTTCGATAAATTAGAATTTGTTGTAAAAATTATTTCTATGTTAAAAAGCTCGATTTTTATAGAATGTTTTATCTGACATTACGTAATTTATATCGAAAAGGTAAACGGAATATCGACAAGTAGTGTTTCTCCGTCGCCTTCTCCGGAACCGCCCAAATTGTCACCGCGTTCTCCAGTTGACTATGAGAAAAGTAAATCGCCCGACACAGTGAGAGACAGTCCACCAATACTGCCTAGAGTTTACATTGCAATACAGTCGTCTACTTTAGAATGTCTGAAGAAAAATACGGACACTGTTAGGAGTTGGCATAAGAGTGACAGCTCATCAATTTCACAGGAAAAAGAGGAGATCAAAGTGAATGACACAAATCAAACAATTCACAACAGTAGCGTGACAGTAGTAGCACCGGCTATATCTTCAGTCTCATCGTCGGAGTTCGAAAGTCCCAGAAGCAATACGGATTGGGACGGAGAAGTGGATCAGTTGGAGTTGAAGAATTCAAAAATTGAAGAAAACATTTCGGAAGACGTCAAAACGTTTCATGACGAACAAGAACGTGAAGCGAGTCCTTCAATCTCGGACAATTTTCTGGATTCAACAATAGTCATCGAAATGACGAAAACTGACGTGAGGAACACAATGAAAGAGTCCGCCGTTAAAGAGAATTATGACAAAGTATTGCAAAGTGCTGAAACAGCCACGAGTAAACAAGTCACTTGCAAAAAACTAGAACTGAAACATATTGAAGAATCTAGCGGTACTTTATCGTCCAGTTCGTCGATCGTCGAGGGAACTAGAAAAGTATATGGTACCGAATATGGAAGCTATGATTCCGAAGAAAAAATCAGCAACAAAAATACTACAGTTGCGAACACGAATACTGCTGTGCAGGAGGCAACGACGACAGTTAGGCAACTGCAAGCACCCGCGGCCAATGTAACTAATATCTTACAGCTGCAGTCGAATTATTACGGCTCGTCCGTCGCTCCGGACAATGTTGTCTTCACAGATGTTGCACAAAACTCAAAAGACGGACGGAAGATTACATCAAGTATGAATCAGCCTGCGACTTTAGATCCAACAGTTCCCATAAGATTCACTCCATCTGGATCTACCGTTAGCAACTCAAATCAGCAATGTATTGTGTGAGAATCTGATTATATCTCTTTTAATGTATACATTTTAAAGATTTAAATATAAATTTTTTGATAAGTTGAGTATATCTCTTTCTCACTTGTATTGACGAATATTGATTTAACACACGTTGTTTTTATAGCCTGCCTAATAGTTGCAGTAGCAAAGTCGTTCAAGAAAATAGCAGTCAGCAAAACGACGGAAGTCGCATCATGACGGAGCAATTTCCCACACTAGGCAATTGGGTAGCGCGAATGTCGAGAGAAAAGAAACAGACAACCAAGTCGAAATCTAAATTGCAATCTGGGGTAACTTTGCCAACTACGTCGATTGCGGAGACCGTGAGTATTAACGATTGGATATTAAACAATTATTTAATTGAATATTAAACACCTGTTCTAATTCTTCTAATTTCTTTTTTAATAATAAATCACCGATAAAGTCTATTTTTTGCGTGCACAGGTTTCCGGTCTTGAGACGCAGAAGAACCGTGAGAATGCATCAAATAATGCAACTCGAAACAATATAGTTAATGTAGCGCCGCAGTGGAATACAGAAAGATGGCAGCGTCAGCAACATCAGCAGTGTCAACAGCAATTGTACGCAGCAACGTCATCAGCCGCACCTTCAGTAAGACCAGGGATTTGTCCGCCTATCTCAGTTACTCAGTTCTATCCACCTAATTACGCGGTAAGCACTGTGTTGAATAACTTTCAGTGGTGTAATCGAATCATTCATTCATTTAATTAATATTATAGATCGATCCTTACGGAAGCGCAGCTTTTGGTTACCACTCCGCAATGTGTTCTTATGACAATTATTCCTATCATTCTCGTCTACATGGTGCTGCACCACCGTTGAGCGGATATCAAATAAGTCCGCTGCAGGACTCGCACACTTCGCTCCGCCAAATGTCACACATTGACAAGCGTTTTCCTGCAAATCTGTTAGACACAAGAACTCGCCATTTTGCCAAAGATCTTCTTAAGTATCCTGGTGCCTTATCAACGAGCAATTATCAACACGCTGCTAGTAGTCTAGAGTACGACCGACTGAGAACGACAACAGCAGCCGCAACGCAGAATGGTTCCGCCCCCCCGGCTTGTCTGCCACCGCTATTGCTGCCACCACCGCCACCATTGATAGCCCCTGCACAGCAAACACTGGCACGCACTTCTTTAGCCGGTTATCCAACGAGTGGCAACCAATGTAGCAGAAACAGAATAATCCCGGATGTAGTCGCCGCGGCTGCGGCAGCTGCTGTAGTCGCGGCGGCTTCCTTCGGCCGGCAACAGGGTTCTATACCACCGTACGGGAGAACTGACACAGGAATAGTATCCGGCGATATCGGCGGTGTTATAAACAAAGAATCCTTGCTGATGGCCAATAGAACGAACGTGAATCGCGAACGATTGTCACAAGAACATGTGCAAGGCGTCAATGGTGTCAACGTGGAATCGCGGCTGAACAATAACGGTTATCATCAATTGCAAAATTTGATTCTAGATACATTACCTTACGTGAAGACTGACGACTATTCTCAGCCACCTGCTATTTTCGCTGACAACGCTCAAGAGACCGTGGTAGTGTCTTCGGCACCCACGTCGACGTACAAATCCGCTCCAATTCTAGCGCCTGGCAATTCGTTGGCCACTAAGGAATCTACAAGAAAAGAGAGTCGTAACTGCGAAACGCCACATTTAGGTAAGATTAGCCGAACGCTGGAAACAACAAACAATTTAGAGTGTTCGAATTGCGGCTTGGCTGGTTCCATGTTCAAGTGTCTGGGTTGCGAAGCGGCTTTCTATTGTGACGAAAGGTGCCAAACGCGTCACTGGAGCATTCACGTAGAAAAATGCCCTAAGAGAATGCCTAAATTGAAAAAACTTATCTGAAACTTATTGATAGAATTACAAGGACTTTGAAAACAAATTTTTATATTGATTTTATTGTATATGTAAACAAAGTGAGGAACGAAAAGTCGTTCTAGATTAATGTATATGTATTTCTCTAGTCAATATAGGTAGTCTAAATTGTAACAAAAATGTGCAAGTTCCATCTTGTAGTCCTATCAGATTTATACTACAAATGTGATAAAAGTGTGATCGTTGAGACAAATGCTTACTATAATTTTATTTTCATGTATAGTATTCTGCTTTAAATATCGTGAGAGATAAAATCTTCGGAACATATATTTGTTTTATTAAGTGCACGCATACAAATGACGCATTTATTATGCAATAAATTTTTTTTTGTCATCTCTTATTTCAATATTAATGTGTTATAAAATATATGTTACAAATGTGCTACCTCTCGTGTACCTTATGGATAGTATAATGATCACTCATATATACACATAATTGGATTTGTTAACACATTATTGAATCAATTAAGAAGAATGAAAAAGCCAGAATGATAAGAGAAATGACGAATGAAGAAGAAGACTCAGTCTGACTAACAAAATTAATAACTTCATTGTTAATTAAATAACATGCACGTTTTGACCAATTAAACTTTTTACCTTTTCTAGATCCTTCAATGCCTACAGTACAATAATTAAACTTGTATATAAATTATGAAAACTAAAAAGTAGAATTAAGTGAAAAATATCATAAACATGTCATTATTTATCTTGTCGGATACTGGATGTTTTTTTAAGCTATATGATGTCATTGAAAAAATCAAAATAAGTTAATAATGGTGGTTTTATTGCACATAAGAACGACGTTAGCTTCTGTTTGGTCTTCTTTTCCTTCCTAATTGATAAAAAAATGAAAAATGTTATTAACAATACTAATTTAATACATCAATACATTATAAATCAAGCTTTATATTCTAATAAGAGACTTTGCAATAAGTTTTATACTTTTAAATAACATTTTTATGTATTTTATGTAAAATTATTGTATAAGAAATGAGATATATGCAATAACTCTTAGATATTGTAAATCATATTTATTTACATGTCCAAATCTAGTGTAAAATATGATAAATTTAAGAATATGTTGCATATCTTTTAAAGATGACATTTAATATGTTTGTTTTAGTCATTTTTAGTTATATAAATATATAAGTTTTTAATACTTTTATAATAATTTGTAATTGTAAAGGAATTGCACCGTGGAGTTGTTTAGATGGATGCATAAATAGATGGAAAATAAAAAATAACATAATGGTTATTTAAATTTATATAAAACACACACCTAAGAATATACATTCTATAAAAGTAAAAATATATAACAACACCATCAAAACTATTTTTTATGTATCTATAAAAACAAACAGTATATTTCAAATGTTGTTCTTCGTAAAGAAAAATTAAAGCTTAAAATTGAATTGCTGTGTTGAATCAGCAGTTTTGGCCATTTGATTTACAAATTTGTGAGCGTTTTCATAATGAGGGCTTGTTTCTTTAGCGACTCTTTCCATCCACGCAGTTAAACGTGGTCTTCCTTTTTTTGGATCATATCCAACTATACCTACAAAATGGAAAAAGTTTCTATTAATTAAATTAACTATATAAAACGTTGCATATTATTTTCCTCTTTCGCGTTCTTTCTTTTTCTCTCTTTCCCTCCCTTTTGTTTTCTTCATATCCCTTTTTTTTCTTTGCATTTGTAAGAAAATAAGAAAGTATAATGTTTCAGTTTTTTCACATTCACAATTTGTTCTTCAAATGGTATATCACACACTTTGAAAAATATATACAATGCTCTTGAAAGTTGAGAATAAATCAAAATAAAATTTTACAGTCATTGTTCAAAGAAATAAAAATCTAAAAACAAAATGTAAAATAACCGGAACATGTGAAGTCCCCCCCCCCCAGATTTTATATATAAGTACAATAATAATAATAATAATAATAATAATAATAATAATAATAATGATAACAACAATATATACCAACAACAATAATAATATAAACTCACGTGGTTGTTCCAATTCACAAACACCAAATATATCAGCCACGCTAATTGCATTTCCTACTAAGAATGGTTTATCTTTTAACCATATTGTTTCGATAATATCGAGACAATTATTCATATGTTTTTCGGCTTGAGCTACTTTTTCCGGTTTAGGCGATGTGCCCCGTATGAGAGGATTAAGAAACTAGATAGTAAATAAACAAAATAGTTCACATTTTCCAAGATTTTTTCACTGAAAAAAGTTAATTGTTAATTTGTTCAAAATTTTTATAAGCTCGAAGTTATATCACGAAAATTGTTCAATTTGTTTGCAAATGTATATTCTTTTAAGAATAAAAGTGTCAATTTTGCTTGCACTTTCTTTAATCAAACTTTTGGAGTTTAAACAGTCGACTTAAATATTTAAACTCAAATATAGTGCAACTGCATTATGTTAGTTATGTTTGAAATATTTGAAATGACTATTTTAGCAGTTCAAATATTTTACTTCGACCTATTCGAACAATTTAATCATATCATTTGTCTAATATTTTTTCAAATGTGCTTTAGTTTTTACAGAATGTAATTAAATGTAAATTTAAGCAAAACGATTTTATAGAAATAATGAGAAATATGAAACAAAAACTATCTTGCTTAAAACGGAACTATCTTGTGTAAAAAAACGTCTTGCCTTTATCAAAAAATATGTTGAGCAATGAAGTCTTGTGTTAAGATGTTGCCACTCGAGATATTCGTCAACTTTTGCCTGATGCTTTGAATCTTGTGGATACAATTTATCCACTTTAAATTCTCTGCATATATATCGCACAATTGCTACACTATAATAATAGAAAGAAATGAAGAGAAGAAAATCAAATATATTAAATAAATGTTTTAAATTATAAATACATAAACATATTTTTTTAAAGACGTTCTTTGTTTATTAAAAATATAATATTTGTTTAAAAAGTATGTAATACCTTTCAGTAAGTTTAAAGCTATTATGCACTATAACAGGAACTTTTTTAAATGGATTGATTGCTTCAAAATCTGAAGTATGGTGTTCAAGTTTTGTCAAATTCACAATTTGTTCTTCAAATGGTATATTACACACTTTGAAAAATATGTACAACGCTCTTGAAGGTTGTGAGAGGAAATCAAAATATAATTTTAGAGTCATTGTTGAGAGAAATAAAAATGATCTAAAAGAATTATAAACTAATAAAAAAAAACAACTTTTAATGTATATGAGATGTTCTTACAAACAATAATATTAACATAGAAAAAATTATATATAAATGTTTTTGATAAGATATAAACTTCATAGCTAACTTAGAGAGATTAAAATAATCACGTACTCTACCTGGCAATATCTTAAATAAAATAAAAGTATATGATGATTAGAAAATAACCGGATTCTTTTAAAATATATAACGCAGTAATTAATCAATAAAACCACCATTCTATACACATTTTACTGATTACTAAATTTTAATGAATTTCAATGATTACTGAATTCTACTTTCAAACTATTGAAAAGATCTTTGAAAAAAATGGATAAAAGCGCATTGAATATTGTATTTGTATATATATGTTTATTTATACTTACGATTACCGCGCACTTGTTATATTTTTGTTTGTCAAGAGAATGATTCGCTCCGACAGTTTTGTGAAAAAAAACCGAGAAGTCCCCGAAGTAAAATACATACGTTACATAAACGTTACATAAATGTACGATTGTTTCGCGTTTGTCTCTTCTCCTCTTTTATCTATAACCGTATAAAAATGTTAAAATAATTAATATTGGACTTTGAACTGTTCTGTTATTTTTGTTTTCTTCTCTTGCAGTTTCTGGTTGCATTTCGATATTTACTGTCAATGTGTCAGTACTGTCAGTCAGTGTTACCAACTTGTTAAGCTCAACTTCGTGGAGCATTTCTTAAAGCCCGTTTACATTAAACAATACAAGACGCAAACGCAACTTGTCTCGTGGAATTGACCAATCACGCTGGTTAAGTAGCCACTTTGATCAATGCGATTAGTCAATTCGCAATACATAGAAACATAGTCTGAGGACTGCTAGGAACTTACCTTAACACTCGTACTGTGCTGAAATCATAGAGGGCAGTAAAGAAGTTTGTTCTCTTCTTGCACAAAGTACTGTGTTACAAAGTGTACAAGCATTGTGAACATTGCAAAGTAATTGTCATGGCTTCAGAGCGATACAGTTTTTCGTTGACGACTTTTAGGTAAATATAAAATAATACTGTAAAAATTATAAGTGCACAAATATGATTTAAATCAATATTCTGAATTTATAATAAAACAATAACTACCGTTAGAAATAAAAACAGTAACCTAACCTTTAAGTCGAGGTATATATTTCTTGATGATTTTAAATGAAAAATTTAGTTATCTCATTGGTTTTTACTGATATTAATGTCTTATTGACAAATGCGTAAAGGGCCACTCCAAATAAACTTTATTTTAAAAATGTGATGTTAAACAAAATACATATGATCCAATGACTTGTCAAATTGAATGAAGTATGTGTGTTAACCATCTAAGATATATTTATTAATTTATTACTTTATTAATTTTCTATATATTAATTTAGATATTTTATTTTTATTTTACAGTCCGTCAGGCAAATTAGTCCAGATAGAATATGCCTTGGCAGCTGTAGCTGCTGGTGCACCAAGTGTAGGCATCAAGGCATTGAATGGTGTTGTTCTTGCCACAGAGAACAAGCACAAATCTATTCTTTATGATGAACACAGTGTCAGTAAAGTAGAAATGATTACAAAACATATTGGAATGGTTTATAGTGGCATGGGTCCAGACTACAGATTATTGGTTAAAGAAGCAAGAAAAATGGCACAACAATATCTTTTGATTTATCGAGAACCTATTCCAACAGCACAACTTGTTCAACGTGTTGCTATGGTTATGCAAGAATATACACAATCTGGGTGAGTTATGCTTTTGACTGATCTAAATAAATTTGTATTTTTACACAAATATTTTTAAATTAAAAATATCTAAATATTTAACTTAAATTGAAAATATCTAAGACGAGATAGTCAAGTAAGAGATAATACAACCAAGTGTTATTTAATTTATTAGTGGTGTTAGACCTTTTGGGGTTTCTCTTTTGATCTGTGGCTGGGATAACGACAAACCATACTTGTTCCAATGTGATCCATCAGGCACATATTTTGCATGGAAGGCAACTGCAATGGGCAAAAATTTCATTAATGGCAAAACATTTCTCGAGAAGAGGTACAGCGAAGATTTGGAATTAGATGATGCTGTTCATACTGCTATTCTAACGCTGAAAGAAAGTTTTGAAGGGCAAATGACGGCGGACAATATTGAAGTCGGTATTTGCGATGCAAATGGATTTAGAAAGTTGGATCCGTCCAACGTCAAAGATTATCTTGCTAATATCCCATAAGTTTAAGTGTCTGTTTTTGAATCTGTATATTATCATAGTAAAACTTTACACAACTTCTTATGGAGTCAAAATATCGGATTCTTAATAAAACTTTTTTGTTTAAAGAGAAGTTATTCGTAAAATATCTTTTGAGATAACAAAAAAGTGTTAAGACATTCTATTATTTTACGAAACTCAATGATCATATAACAGTCACAGAAAAATGACGTTATTCACAATCATACATAAACTTATAAAAGTTTTATGTAATTTTACAGTTCAAACATCCGGAAATATTTTGCATGTTTTTATAAAAAAAAACGTATTAAATTATGATAACTTTATATTTTCTACGTATAAGTGCTTCAAATATATAATTATAGTTACGATGTTGATATTATCGACATAACATGTTCTTACCGACATGACATAGCCACCAGTTACCGATTGCATCCGGCAGATGCCGCCACAAGAAATACGGACGTGTTCGTATCGATCGAGTACCGACAAAAGTAGCGGCGGCAACTGTATTAGAAGCACCTTGTCGCGAGGATGCTGCCGCTTCTGCACCGCTTCTTTTGCAGTTTGTGCGTGGCTAGCTGGCCTACCGGCTCGTTTTTACTTGCACAGTGTCATTTCGTGAAATAACGCGCTATTATGTCGCCAACCTTGCCATAGTGAAACAACATTTGTCGACAAGAGCTTTTCGACAGGCGGCGAGAACCTGCGTTTCGCAAGTCCACACTTACTCGGTACGAATGTCTACAGGTAAGACATTTGAGATTATTCCTGTTTTCTTAGTAAAAGAAACAAGAACAAATAAGCTTTTCTACTTGTTTTGGTCGTATAATTTATATATTTACTAAGACCAAGTTGCAAGAGAAAACAAATTGTTACTCCGAAAACTATCATCGTATATATAACCAAAGATTTTTATTGGTGCGCATGATGTGCCGTAACTCGTCGGTAAGCGCAACAACACCGATTTGCTAATTATTTGAAGTAACAAACCTTCCATTTCGCGACAAAAATCTAAATTTATTTAGTTTACTCTGATTGTTGGCAGTTAGAACAGCATTGCACAAAAATTGATCGGTAAATGTCAGATGTTTTTTTATAGTCTCTCATTTATTTCTCTTTTTCTAATGTATTGTCTGTTTTTATTCCTTTTTTTCTTCTAATTTTATTAGAGTAAATAAATATATATATTATAAATATATATTTGTAAGAGAAAATAATATTACAGTCAAGAGCACTGACATTTACTTTGTGCATCTTTTACGGCAACATTCTATCAGCACGATGATATGCGAATACATCGAATTAGCGAATAGAAAAAGTTATTAACAATCACCGATTTTGTGCTATTGATTGATTAAGAGATTAACTTAAGAGATAAATTAAGAGAGTAACTTCTTTCATATTTTTACTTTTGCTTGAGTACAGAGAAATAGATAGAAGAGAGATGTAATTAAGTTTTACGATAATTAGTAGTTTAGTGAATCTTTCTTTCTTTTTTTATTCTTCTCCACTTTCTCTCTTCTTTCTCTTTCTTCCTTCGATATATATAAAAGTGATTAATGTTTTTTGATCAAAATTAAATGTACAGACGAACGATTTGTTTACAACGTTTCAACTATACGGCGCGTGTGTGTGTGTGTGTGTGTGCATATATGTGTAAAATGTATGTGTTGTGTGTATATATGCGCGCGTGTAGACGATTTGTTTACATGCGATTTCATCTCTCGCCGTTTCATACTTTGACATCTCTCCCGGCGTCCCAATGTCTGCCGCATGTCAATACCGCGTGCACGAATCGCGCGTGCATCGCCGGCGATCGATGCAACCCAATTCTAAGCATGCCGTAAATTTTGATCGCCGATACTATCCGAAATACGTAATAGGGCACGGCCGGACAACTCTTTATTTTCGGACTGTCGGTATGCCTGGACTTTCCAAAGCGCGATCCGCAAAATTTCGCCTATCTCTAGCGCGAGACAAAAAATATCGGGAAATCTGATATCTGAAAATATGCTTGAAATTTCGCTTGGTTTATTAAAAGCGTGATAATTCGTGAAATTTATTCGAAATATCATCATCACATCTTATCCGTAGGGAACTATGTATTTACGATCCCCGACTTGTTTACACTCTGAGACTCTCAATTTTGTATTTTAATGATAATTCTTAAAAGTCGTTTCCTTAGCTATTATAATCAATTCACATTAGACCGGGATTGAATTTATATATATGTATATATGAAAATTTTTATTCCGTTGTATAAAACTCTTGCTCGAGCCGGTTGGTTTATCAGCCGTTTCGATTTTATCGACTTATCGGTCTTCATTATTTTCATTACGTTTGAACCTCTTCTCTCGCGCGCATGTCGGCGCATTGATTAGAGAGAAGACGATTTCGCGAGCACGGGAATGGTTTTCCGGAGGTCTTCTATCTTCCATCTCGACGCTATTGTCGAACAATGGTAGATTTTAATATAACGCACCCGCGAACGCAAACGCGTTTTCATCAGACATCGGATTTTTCATTCAGTACTACTTGTCGAAGCGAGTTCTCCGGGGACAATCACGACCGGTGAGAGAAAAGAAAGAGAAAAGAAAAAAACATAAGATATACCTCTTGTCTGCGCACTTTGCAATTTTAATGTCGACATTGCGAGCAACCAGTTTTCTTCGCCCGTTTTTTTCTCTCCTCTCGAATCGAGATTTACGTATTTCTTCACTATTACGCGAAATTCGCGAACGTCGTCAATATCGCTTATTAAAAATTCTGAGGGGCATCGCGGGAACTTGTTTGAATAATCCTCCTCGCGTTCTCTTCGACGCACAACGGTTACATCTTTATTCAATCACTATTTGCGACCGAAGCTTCGCGAGAAAACGGCATATAATTTTTAGTCTAACAGAAAAAATGTGAAAGTAACATTGTAAAACAGGAAAATAATATATTCGTATGGTTAACGTCAAAAACAGGTTTTTTGTAACATTACAAAAATTAATATTGCAGTTTTTTTCGCACATTGCTTAATTCGTCGCATTTTTTCTCTTTTTTTTCTTTATATTATACCATCTGAATATTTACACGGTCTTTACGCGCATTACGCGAGACAAAATTACGGATAGACTAATTACACGCCGGATCATGCGATTCGCTCGGTCCGAGAATACGCCGACGATTAAAAGGCTGAAGCAGCATGTCGTTTTGATGGTCTGCGCGAGTGACAATCTGACGCTCGCAAGATCTTGTCACACATCGCATCAGCTGTCTGTCAGGAAATCGGATGCGGAAAAAAGCGAAACTGAAATGAAGGCTAATAACTTTGATGAATAATAAATTTTTCGAGATAATTCAAATCTGCATTAGATATGAAGTATCTATCTATTACGATTTGTCATTTTCACAAATCGGAAATCTTTCTCGGACGTTTCGAATTAGTTACTCCACGAGTTTTGCGAGGCGATGATATGTTCTCGATGTGTTTTTTTTCTGCTCGTAACTTTTCCGCTATTTTTTTTTTTTTTTTTTTTTTTTTTT
>QVNZ01005958.1:0-48198 GCA_014825645.1 Pseudomyrmex dendroicus | reverse complement strand
GTCTTTGTCAGAAAAAATATAAATATAATAAAAGAACAGATATATAAATAATACATGTAAAAAGTATGTATGATATTATATATGATGTACAGGATGATCAAACCCTTTATGTTCATATGATCTTTTTTTCATTCTCTAGGGAGAATAGAATACGATATCTATTTCTGAAGCATTCTGTACATATAAATTTTACTAAAATTTAGCACACATATTTTGCACAAAAATTAGTCAATAATAATACTGGAATTATTTCACGCTAATTAAAATTGTATTTTCTATGTTGTACATATTAATCTCTCTGATAAATTAAACTGTTTAATGCGTCATAGAGAGAGAAAGAGAGAGAGACATCATTATTTAATCCGGAACATCTGTTTATTTTGTTATTAAATCGAGTTAATATAAAAACGACTACCTGGCCATAGAGAAAGTTGAAAAACGTTTCAATGTGTGAGATATCGCATTTTAATGTAAATTCTGTGCATGTAAATTAATAAAGTAATATATATAATTGCAATGATTGCAGTAATTTGAGACACTTAAAGAGTAATGAAGACAACCTGCATTAAAAAAAAAAAAAAAAAAAAAAAACAGCGTATATATGATATCACATTTTCGATATCTTTTAAAACTAACAATGTCGTTCCTATCACGAAGTGTCACGATTTATGTCAACATTCACAAAGCGTGTCTTAAATATAATCTGTTTATAGATACAATGTAATGTATCTGAAAGAGGACATGTGTATTTCACCGAATTTCATGCGTATATTGTTCAAACAACACAATCTTAAGTGCTTAAATTAAAACAGCTTTAATTGCATGGAATTTTTATAGACGGTTTAATCAATGCGCGAGAGCATCTGCTCTTCTCTCTTTCTCTCTTTTTGTGCCGGTTTGAGACTAATTTAACTCATGAACGGCCTTGACAGATTGGACTTATTATCACGCATGTCATCATACTTCATTAGGTTTTGTTCACAATTTGTTATTATTTTAAGCATTTTTATACAAACGCGCTGCAATGAGAAAGATGTCCAACATCTTCAAGACAAAACGAAATAATGAAAAGCGTAAATTATTTGAGAAAACCAGTTTTAAACTGTAAAAAAAGAAGAAGAAACGGCCAAACATCGCAACAATAATAACAATGATTATTATTAGACAAATATATATTCCCAGGGTCGCAAAGAGCTTTTTAATCCGATAACATCGCGTATCTGAGGTCGCCAAGTGGCACGTGCTCGTAAATTAGAAACGATTAAAGACAGCTTAGCTTCGTAAGACCGTACGTAATACAACGTGCATGTTATCGCGGAACTCTTAGCGCTTGCGTAAGAAGATTATCGTCACAAGTATATCGCGTACGCAAATCGCTTCGTAACCGATCGACAATATGAATCATTCGTGAGATTAGTTAGAGAGAATTATTTGACAATTTGGAACTGAAAATTGATGCATTTGGCTGCGTTAAATATTTTGCAAATGTGTGCAATCGCACACATTTAGATCACTATAAGATAGTGACTTGTAATAAATCGTCAATGACGATTAGTCTGAAAAGAACGATAACCGTTTCCCATTATCATATCTGCATCTCAAATATTATCTTAAATTTTTATATATTTATACATTTCTAATTTTAAATAATTTTTGAAGTTGAATATGGTTGAATTATTTAATTATTTATTTCTTACCTCATTGATGATTATTTAATTAATAATTTAATTGACTTGAATTGAATGATAATTCGTATGCAATTCTCGACACACAGAATTACAATTAAAAATGCGTCTGAAATTCGTTTTTAATATTCGCATATCTAATAATTTAGTTTTTTAAACTGTACGGTCATTAGTGCATATTTACCTTATGTAAAACGAGCTCAGCCGGTTATCAACAGTTTATCATAAACTTCTGAGGTCTTTCACGAAGAAAACGGTAATATTGCATATCGTTTTACGTTGCAGTTAAAATATGCAAAATGTGAATATTTGCAAGCGAGTCTTTTGACGAAATGTATGAGAAGTGCATTCGGAAGAAGCATTGTTTTTTTTACAAGCGAGGAAGCGGAATTTGAAAGGTAAACTGACCTACCTGAATGAAACTGCGACCTTCATCTGAAAGAGAAAGCATTTGTCCAGATGCTGAAGTGAATGTTCAAGAAAATCTCACACTATACACTAATTTTGATAAAAACTTTTTTTCTCAACAATCTGCGTGTTTCTTCTTAGCAATCCATTAGCGACGTGTCGTTTCTTTTCACAAGAGATCCATTAGCAACATAATCTAATATTTACTTGTACACGCCCTACTTATTTACTGATAAAGAACAGTGATATTTGCTATGTTGATAACAGATTTTTTCTCGCGAAAAAATAAAAATATTTTTTTTTCGCGTTAGTTAAAAGATTGCCTAAAGACTTGAGCGTGTACTGCATGATACTTATCAGCACCGATTGAAATATATCAACTTCAAAGTTGTCTCGTGACTTTTCGGTATGAGCATGCGTGACAAAACTGACTGTTTATCCAAGATCGACTGTTTATTGCGTAGCTTTATGAGCGCCACGAACGAGACTTGTGATCATTAGATTCGGAATGTAATCGCGATACGAGCAAAGTGCTCAAGTTTAGCTATTTTGCTCTCGCAATTCGAGAAACAAATACTTACGGCTCGTTAATTATGATGCAACAGGTTACATTCACTATATGCTAAAAACGAAGTATTGAATGAGTATCATATTAAGATGACACACGCACACACACATAGCTTATAGCATATATTACATAACTATCTGTTAATTGATGGTATATTATTATTATTTAACAACGCGCAAAGAAAAAACGCTTTATACAGTGATAAAGCGATTATAAAAACGCAATTACGTAAACCACATATACTTTGGTCTTTACTCTATTTACGTTTTGCTCAATACAAAGACGAATGAACTCTGATCGACTACGTAAAAAGCTATATAGACGATTAACATATTCTTTAAACCACCAAGAATGCATGCCCATTTTAGAACTTCGTGATATATTTGATTATATGTCCGGCTCAGTGGTCTCGCGGCCTGAGTGCGGGGTCTGCGAGTAAGGAGGTCCCGAGTTCAAATCCACACTTTCGGATTTTTCCGGGCCGGACTCTTTCAATCGAATTTATCGACTGAAATGCGAACTGAATCGGGCCTCCGATCAGCTTAGCCTTCCAGTTTGAAAGGTTAGGCTACGTACAAAGTGCTAAAGTAATATCAGGTGATATCAGGTAATTCAATTGTTCATTATATATTGTATTTTTTGATCAATTAGACACCGAAAATATTCAAAATTTTCCGATGATAACGGTTCAACTGATCTATAAATATTCTTCTATTTCTTCGCAGATATTTTTTTAAATTTTATTTCAAGAGATCAGTTTTTGACATATTCTATATTACAAAAAAATTTCTTAATATTATGTCCGACCGAGAAACTTAGGTCATATTTTTCTTTATTAGAAAAATTGACAGCTATACAATAATTTAAAACTAGTAATAAATTTTACGGTGATAAGAGCCGTTCGCTGGACACGCTGGGCACGCCAAGTTTTTGTACTTTACTTTTGTTTTAAGTCCGTTTTAAAAAAGATTTATATAATAGATAGTTTGTATATTTGGATAGTTTTTATGTACTTGGCGTATGATTTTTTCTTTTCTAAAGACTTTTTTTAAGAGTGTTTTTATTCATAATTTTTATTCAATTGTTTTTTACGAAACAAAAAATTAGCTTTGTTGATACTCCTCGTAATTGTAGTGTCTCATATCATTTGATCTTTGGGACCACACACTCTCAATCGTTTCAACGCTCTGACGCAGTCAATAATAATGTAATAAAATATTTCAAATAAAACATCAAACGTTTAAAAGCAAAAAATAAACCTACTGTTTATGAACAATTTTCGTTTAAATTATTAGGATGGATCGTGATTGTGAGCAACTATAATGTAATACAACTCTTGGTCAACAGGGTGCTAAATTGCTAAATAAAACGGGTGAGAAATTCGACAAATCGCGATTGGCTTATTCGCGAGCCGTTCGCGTTCTCTCACCGTTATCACGTTTAATAAAAATCATTTATCGTCAAACGTACAAGCTTGGAGTTCAAACGCTGCGATGCCGCTTTGATGTCGGTTCGACGAATCATCGATAAACAATTAACTTAATCAATTACAAGCAAGTGAAACAAGTTGTACAGAATTTCCTTGTATTCTCGTTTTATCATTGAAAAACAATATGAGCAAATTATTATTTTTAACTGCAAAATAATTATATATAAAGTAACATATGTTGAATGAATTAAGTAATTATATACAAGTATTTATGATAATGAAAAAAAAACTTGTAATAATAATAATATTGAGTCAATGAGACTCAATGCGTTATTGAAATATTAATGTAGAAGTAAAACAAGCTTGACATGTATATAAAAAAAAAGTTATTATCTTGAAGCGTAAAACTGAGAAAACTAATTTACAATATTGGATCCAATACTGTTCTGAAAATATTCACGCACACTATTTATTCACACTAGGCGTGAATCGTCTAAACGCATTTCTGAGAGCTCTATATTTTTTTTTATGTTGTCTCGAAGCCGGGACGCAGTTTATTTTCTACGTACAAACTCTGCATAACTTTTTATATTAATTAAATATTTCTACGAAAAACCGTAAATTCAGTTGATAAAACAGATTCACTTTAGGATCCTCTTAATAACCGTTTATCTAGAAGAAATTGCTATATCATTGTGAAAAGAATGTCTCACGGTTACCCCTACCGGTATCCCTATCTTTATCGGGGTTTTTTATGTGTATCTTCAAGGATTTCTCATGCAAGTAAATATACAAATACATTATTTTTTATTTTAATTAGTTCTTAAAATTGTAAAAAATGTAGAACAATCAGAACTATGTAATTTAATTAATTATTACAAGTTCTCTGTATTATTTCAGGACAGTTGGAGACTAATAGCAATGTTTTGCATTATTCTCTCATTATTGTTCTGCATTTTTGTCATTCCCGAAAGTCCCGGATGGCTGCTGATAAAAGGTCGAGAAGAGGCAGCCAGAAACGCTTTGCTACATATTCGCGGTTTACACCGAGAATTCGAAGAGAAGTTCGCGAGGATAAGCTACATCGAGTTGACAAAAAGGCGTGAAATGTCTCAACTAGCCTGTTCATCGACAAACGTCTCTTCGACAGAGAATCATTATCTTTGACTTCGAACGCATGGAATAAGCTGAAGAACATTTGGAGAATAACGAGCTTGCTAAAAGTATAGAAACCACTAGTGATACTAAATGTCTACTTTTTTTCTTTATAGATTTTAACGGTGTGTTCACCGGAATAGTCTATGCTGTCGATGTGGTTATCAACGCCAAAGTTACGATGGATCCTTACCTGGTCACCGTAATGATAGGATTTATAATGATGATAGTGTCTTTTGTTACCGTAGGTTGCAGCCCAAAGTGATTGTTTTTGCTACATATTGTTAGTAACTTTATAGTAACAAATGTCAGGATGACAGAGGATCTTTGTAAAAATTTCGAATGTTTTTTGCACATGTATCATTACATAATCGGTCGCCGAATCATTTCCATTGTCTCCAACGTCGATCTTTATGGGAGTTTTAAGAGTGTATGTACAATTTTTTGAGAAAACCAACATTGATGAAATACCACTCGTTTGCGTCCTGACTTTTATAGTAAAGTTATAAATAATACATGAAAATAAATATATAAACTTTCTCAAAGTTATTGTTTTTTTACACTTTTTTTCTAAAAAAGGAATAATGATTTGAGAGATAATAAACTCACTGAACTAGGCAAAAGTTTGCGTATTTTTACAAGAGTTTTTAAATCATGATTTGTTTTACAGATATTTGGATCAGTTGGATTTTTGATTCTCTGGGCATTGATTGGAAAACTGTATCCTACCAAATACGTAAGCGTCTCGTCCTCGGTCCTCTCATCAATGTCTTTATCATTTTGTGTGCTCTTGTTAGTATGCAGGTGTATCCATTGATGGTAAGGAGAAGTGAAGCTGCACCCAATTTTTAATTTTACAGCGCTATGTCTCTTATAGCCGCTAGTTTTATAACAATTCTATTGCCGGAAACACGAAGAAAGTCAAAAACGCAAATAGAAGAAGCTTTTAGACAAAACCAAAAGAGTACAAAATCGGAATTTGAAAATGTATGTAAAAGAAATGAAATTACAAACGATACAAACAACTTTATAAAGATCGAATTATATGCATCTCTCAACATACAACTTTAGAACGTCCTACTAGAGAGGTTTCTCTCTAAAACTACATCAAAACTTTTATTTATTAAATTTCTTATTTATCAAATTTCTTTCTGAGGAACAATTATTTTTGTTGTAAATTTACATATTAAAACAGTTGCGTAAAGATAGAGGTACATTACAGTTCTCTGTGTCCCTCTAGAGCAGTAACAAAGAAGCTTATACTCGCAGACCATGTTTCAAGCATGATACGACAGGTAACTGTTTCTTTCTTGTTTAACAAAAAAATATTTACTGTATTTTATTAAGATAGTATTAATATATTTTATATAAATATAACAAGAAAACTTTAATTATAGAAGAAACTACAATCTTTATTTTGCAACTATGTAACATATAACATACAATGGGAAAAAAAATTGTTCAAATACTGAACAAGTTTTATAATAATGTAATACAAATATTCATAATACATATATAAACATGTTACGCGGCTTGTTAACTGTACAATCAAAAAGAAAAACAAAATTTAAAATGCGATTGTAAAAATTGTCGCAATAAAAGAATTTTACAAACTACTTTATAAAATTATGTCTGATATTAAAACATGCACTTAAAATATCAAAGAAAGCAGATATGCGCTTATATTTTATACAATGTCAGTTTATAAGGTAAACGTTTAAAACATATATACAAGATTAAAAGCTGACGGAGGAGAATAAATATATCTATAAAATAGAAGCTAACTTTTTGGTTGCACTGTAAACGAAAATGATTGAAAAAAGAACTGTACGCGATATTATATGTTATGCATGATATTTATATACTCCGCAGTGTGAAGCAAATTAAGAATTTAATTTGCTTCACCATGAAGAAGTAGCAATCTCTGAGTTTCTTTTAAGATCATCATTTCTGTTAAGATCATATTTTCTGTTATTTAAGAGAAGTTACTACTTTTGTATGTGTGTGTACAGAATAATCTTGCACATGATTGTATTGTACAATTTTATATGTATCAGCTAAATTTTTTTATGATAATAAGCAGAAGATACAACGAGTAGTGAAAATATTTGTTATAACATTCGGATATTTTTATTCTCGATAAATCACAGTGATTATCGTCAAACTTGTATCATAAACAATGCGAAGTATTACAATGCAAAGCTTAATTAAAATCACTAGAATAAATATTTGTGCCTTTTTGGCAATCAAAAACATAATCTGCTTGTTTTGACGTATATTTTATTATATTTATGTTTAATGATCTTATTTCGTAATATATTCTTTTTACACGTTATAATTTGATAAATACCTAGCTATCTACCTTACCTATACGTATATATAGTATATTTATATACATATATATTTATATATAAATATAACTTATATAAATGAATAATATTTGTCAAAGAGTAACCTCGAGTTAAATGATGAAATATTTAAATTGGAGAAATACTTATTATTAATAATTTAATTATACCACACACACAACAACCTGCGAACCGTTCATTAACTATTTATTCTCTCCAATTTGAATATATAAATGAAATTAAATTTACTTAAATATATAAATATATATGTGTAGTTTTTAATATAAATACATATTTATATTTATATTTATATATATATAAATTAAAGTAGAGTTATTCAATGATATAAGATCGTGGAGCTTTTCCCACTACTCAGTCGCTCCTAGCGCACGCACATGACGAACTCTCAGATACATGACTTATATCAAGGCAGTCTCTAACATCACGATCTATTGTTATCTAAACCACAAATTTCTATCTTAATTGCCTATCTGTCTAATATATTCCATTAGATTAATTAATTTTTGAATCAAAAACAAATTCAATTACCAAAGCAATTGCTATTGTGTTTTTGATTATTTTGCGACATTTATTAGGCAGTTTATCAATTTTGTTTTTGTAAAAGCATGATAGCTTAAACACACAATATAAAGCTACCGAGCCATTGCAAAAACTAATTTGTACACCTAATAATACATTAGAGATTCTATCTATAATCAGTAATTATTAATTCTATAAGTATTAGTCATCATTGTGTTTATTGACATCAAATTTTGTTAATATACAACATAATCTCTTAACATTAGCATTATAAGTTTAGGTTCTTTCAATCCGTCCTATTATTATTAATGATTTCGATTTTTTGTCTGCAAATATACGGTTGTATGATCTACACTCGAGATTATTTTCAGAAGTGTGTCGGCCAGAAAGCTTGCGCCGCAGCAGGTCTTGAAGATTGCTGAAAACTTTGCGCAGCATAATGACTGGGAAAGGCCTGATGAGGATGAGCATTGTAAGCGTGAGTTTGCAGACTTGCCGGTGGACTTGGAAGATCAACTCTGCTGCTAGCGGTAATTGCAAGGTTCCACGACGACGACGACGAGGTTCCTTGACTAGTTTGCTGTTGCGTTTGCTGTTGATGTTGCGGTTGTTGCGGCTGTTGCGGCTGTTGTTGCTGTGCGGACGAAACCGAACCAAGCGGAAGCTCAGGCGGTGTCAGCTGATCGGGAGCTGAAGTCGAATTACCCGAGTTTGGACCCATCATAGTGACAAGAGAATTGGGAGTTGGCGGCAGTTGATGACTGCTTGCTGGTTGATAGCTGGACGACGTAGAAGCTACTTGATGAGTCATGTGAGTTGTTGCGGATGAAGTTGGAGGCAATAACGAGTTGGTATAGGTCACCGATGTTGGGAAAGTGTAAGTCGGAGTCGAGCCAACGGGTAATCGTGCTGTATCTGCTGCCAATTGATGAGAGAGTGATGAATGATGAGGAGAATATAGTTCTGGTACTGAAATAGAGTAATACACATACTGACATTAGTTGGCGTGTTTGAGTAACACAGTAAAGTGTTCCGATTTTATATCGAAGTCATCTCGACGTTGTCATCTGTTTTCATTATGATTATAATTCTAAGTGTTTATCGCAAAATGAAGAGTTTATCAAATCACAACAGATCAAAACACAATTATATATAAATACAAAAATTAAAGTAAATTAATATATTTAAATTACACACACATATATATAACTAAAATAATTTATATACATATATAACTATTTGTTGAGAAATTTTAAATTTTAATAAATAACTATATCCTCGATCACTCGCGAGCTTGACAACATGTCACAAGTCATTTATATTGAACTTTGAGATATTCGGAGTATTTTTATCAGCAATAATTGACTCAAGCAAAGATTATTACATCTCACCTTGACTCGAAGGAAAAGCTGCATTTGGCAAAGGTTGAGCATGAGGATGCGAATGTGTCGCGGCAGGATGAGGTGGCGCCGACGGATGAAGAAATGGAGTAGTATATGGTACGTATGCACCGGAACTTGTTGAAGAGAACTGTTTTCTCATTCTCGCTCGTCGATTACTAAACCACACCTGAATACGAGCTTCTGACAGCTTAGTTCTCTGAGCGAGTTCTTCTCTGGTATATATGTCAGGATACTGAGTCCTCTCGAAGGCTCGTTCCAGTTCGTCCAGCTGAGCAGCTGTGAACGTCGTTCTGCTCCTGCGTTGCTTTCTTTTCAGCTGAATTCCTGGCTCACTCTCGCAATCAGATCCGGAACTCGTTTTTCCTTGAAATGAAAGAGCACACAAAAAAATATTACACCAGAGACTCAGAAGACAAAAAATTGACTCAGAAGCCAGAATCAAAACGTGATTGCAATAAAGCGTAAGGATTCGTTCACGACAAAAGTTGCTCTAATTTCTAACTTTCTCGTTACCAAGTAAAATAAATCGATATTTTACACGAAGTACAATTTAGAAAATTGTTTCAAATAGATTCAAGCATGTCACAGCTCTAACTACTGACGTCGACATCAAATTATCCGAAATTTGTTTTTTTTTTTTTTTTTTTCAGCGCGCTTGTTAAAGCTCATCAGTCAACGAATGACAATATAACAGCGATCACAATGATGGATGTTAAAAACTTACTGTATATCTCTAGTTTCTGGAAAGTTTTCTTTATAAGAATATTGTTTTTCTTCTACATAAAGATAAGAATATTTTATTTTTCCATATAAAAATGCAGTTATTTTTATTCTATTTCAAAAATTGTTTTTATTCTACTTTATTTCTTGTTCTCATTGATTAAGCTATGAAATAATAAATTATAAACACTTTACTTTCCTCTCATATACTCTCTCTCGAAGAAAATAATCATTATTTGCAATTGACATTTTATCCAAATGTAATAAAACCGTTATCTGTACGTAAACTAAACAGTCAAATAGCTAATGGCAAACTAGCAGTTTTTGTGTTTTCCGTTTTGTGTAAAATATTTATAGCGTGGTACAAACGTTTGTAGGCGTTCGTAATCATTAAATTGAAAAATAATTTCTGTCGTGAACAAACCGTGAAAATTTTGTAAGAAATTTGAAAGAAATAAAGTAAGAAGAAATAACACTGCGCATGCTAGTTCAATATAAAAGAAAAAGATTAAGAGAAACAATTTCGAAATTCTCTCTTTTTCTTTCACATTCTCTCCTTTTCTCTTTTTCTCTTTCATTCTTTCTTTTTCTTTGTAGAATAAAAACTTGAACAAAAGAAATGTTACCGCGCAAGATTTCATGCCAAATCGAAGATTAAAAATACAGTTTTATTTTAAATTAATAATCCGTCCAACAATTACAGAGAAACTTCTTTACGACGATTAAATAATTGATTTTCCCGTTCAGGGTCGGCGGAAAGGATTGCGCGATTAGGCCATGAAATAATTACGAAACACTCGTTGAGTCGTTAGCTTTCGAGTGACAAAGAAATCGCGTAAAACAATATCATACGTGACGATGAACGAGTGACA
Organism: Pseudomyrmex dendroicus; assembly: GCA_014825645.1. NCBI lineage: Eukaryota > Metazoa > Arthropoda > Insecta > Hymenoptera > Formicidae > Pseudomyrmex > Pseudomyrmex dendroicus. The sequence continues at coordinate 37,070 of QVNZ01005958.1, read as the reverse complement.
AAATGTGGTTCGACAAAAACAACCGAGGGGAAATATTATGCGGGTGCGAACATCTGATCGCCGACCGAGTGTGAAATAAGCATCTGACCCAAACTCGCGCGGTGCCCTTTGACGTTTACGTGACGGTTCTGCGAGAACAAACTGCGAACAAAGCAATATAAATCCGTCTTTACGGGACTGCAGATGAATTTCTAGATTTGAAATGCAGATTTGAGATACGGAAATTCGCGAGAATATTAAAAATAAATAAATAGATAATATGCATAGAATAACAAACAAATTCAAGTACGCCTTTGAAAAAATAAATAATAACATTAAAAAAATGAAACTAAATCTTAGATATTCTTTAATATTTATGTATTTTTTGGGGCGTATAATTATAATTTAATATAGATATTTTAAATTGTAGTTAATGCAGAAATTTTTTCTGTATTTTTTATTTTTATAAAAATTGTTACTTTTACATACAAATTTATGTGTGCACTGAGTTGTCATTCAAAGATATAAACGTCCTTTCGTTATGTATTTACGGTGGGAAACCGCCGACAAGCACGTGACACGTGGACGTTGAAGACAGTGGGAGTACTTTTTGTGTACTTCCGCGTGCGCTCCGCAATGCGATCCGTCGCGATGCATTTCGGGATTGTCGTGAGTTTGAGTTTACGACGGCGCGCGACTAATCGGGCGACGACGCCTGACGCCAGGACGGGCCGCGTTAATGCAAATTCGACACGGGCTCTATTCCCGGCCTGTCGTCGTGCTTTTTTTTTCCAACCGCCTCCGCCACCGGGTCATTTCATCCACTCCTTCCCTTTCCTCCTGTTCGTCATGAGTTTCACGAATTCACCAGCACCTATCCGCGCGCGGATAGAAATAGTGCGGGCGACGACGTAGTCCAACAACCCTGAGCCACGATCGGATCTGCGTCCACGTGCGATGAAGGTCAGAAATAGCTCTCGACGATATGCCGCCAGGACTTCGTAGGCAACCACTTCCTTCCGACGAATTACAAAAGTGAAATGAGTATTTTGCTCGAGAAAGAGAATAAAAATAAAACATTCGACAACAGATTTTCACTCATGCAGACGTCAAGTGAACACTGATTTCGAAAATATTGTGCAGCGGTTTGAAAATTCTTATCGCGTTTTTTCAAATAGGTCGTTTCTCGCGTCGTAAAGTTCGTCATAAATAATTTACATCATTCATGTCAGCGCGTTGTTATATTTTGCAGAGGCAGGTTTTACAATGATCTCGGCATAGATTTTATTCACATACGCGGCAACGCGTGTTTCATTGACACAAAAATATTATGTGCGTGCAATGACGAATTACCACGGCGACTTTGTTTTTCGTACCCGCTTGCTCAGCAAACCTGGCAATCATTCACCCCGCGGCTAATGTCGGGTTTCGAAAACTTCGGGAATTACATCGACCGTAACGCTTAGGCGTCCGAGAGAGATATAATTTCTGCTCTGATTTTTGCAATTCATCCGAATCACGCGCATCATCTACAAATGATCCGAAGTCGTGCAAAAATTCTCCCGTGTAATAAAATGAAAAAATTTATACGTAAATCAATCGAGGTGCGCGTTTGCGCCAGAACAAATTACACGTGAATTCGAAAATTCTCGAATTTTATAAATTTTGTTAAATTAAGTGGCAAACAGCTCGTAAAATTTGATTATTTCTCAATTGTGAGAGAGGTGTGTCAACCGTTTATTCGTCAGAAAATTCCAAGTATCTTTCTACCAGTTGGATCTGTCGCTTTACACCGCATGCTTGTACCGTGCGACACGTTTCACATGCAAAGAAAACAACTTGACACGCCAAACAAAGCTTCGGTTTATCTCGACAGCTTCGGTTTTTCGAGTTGTTGTGACACAACTCTTCGCGTTTGGCATTTAAAGCCGCATACACATCGCTTTTTTCAAACGACAATTCGCGAGTCTCTTACGTTCTACCGCGCGAATGTGTGTACGCAGCGTGTAATGTGTGTGTGATATCCCTTTTTGTTTCACACCCTCTGCAAGGTCAGGGTTATTTCTGCCACTGCTCTCTCGCTCTCTTTTTCTGACGGGCGCGTTCGGCCGACAAAACGATCGACTTACAGCCACAGGGATTCTACATTCAACCGTATTCTCTTTTATCTTCGCCGACTTAGCGGTTTCTCAGATGAACTCAGGATGAGTCTGTGTTGGTATACATTTCATTTGTCTTGTCAGCAGGTCGGGGGAAACAACCCTCCTCCCTTCTTCCGAGTGTCGGCTCCGTATTCGAATTTCGTGAGAATTTTTCTGGAGTGTCAGACGCGCTATATCCTAATAGTCAGCGTAGAGAAACTTCTCAATAAAGAATATGCATTTATTTGTCAAAATCCGTCTTGAGTTTTATCAACGATTGCGCGCGATACATCGTGTGCGTGTTCTTCACATTGTTATACACAATTAAATCGTTTCTTTAAATTTGCTTTTTCAAACGTTATTGCATTATTTACATTTTTAACACGCAGCTTGTTGAAAAATCGCGAAGAGAAGGGAATTCCGATTCATCGGTGAGTCGGCAGACTCGCGTCCTTCAATCGGCCGTCGATTTTCTCGAGAAGGATCGTTGATGCTTGCTTCAACGCGGGATGAGGCCTACATCTTACGTGCGGGCCTCACGGCGCGCACACGTGGGCATGTATATACCGGGCGGCGAGAAAATTACAGAGTCCGGCGAACCGGACCCAGCTACCGGAGGGAGGTGATCCGACGGCGGCGCACCGTAGGCGAACCAGCAATTTCCGAGACCGAGAAACACGGGCGCGCGGCCGATTAATACGCGAGCATTTAATTTAACTCATTCACTCGGGCCGTGCGGGGCGCGCGAGTCCCACACGGTGGTCCGACGTGTGGGCCAGGTGATAGGGCGTGTCGCGGATTCGAGGTCCTTTCACTGCACGAGATCGGTCGTATCCTTTGGGCTCGTGTTAGGCTCAAGTGGGTCAGCGGTAGGTGTATGTATATATTGCTCGTATCGATATACATAGTCTCCTTCCCCCAGAGCGTCATAGAACATTTTGACAACAAAAGTTCGTGTACAAGTCCAAGAACAATGTGTTTCACTCCTGATTTGAATCACATTTATAAAATAGTTGTCAGATTTTATTGTGAGACTTTTCGGTAAAAGAATATTTTTTTCGCATAGGATGAAAATTACGAGCACAAAAAAACTAAATACTTTCAACAAGACTGGTTTCTTTTCATTTAAGAACCTCTACCAAAAGAGTGCTTTACCCCCTTGGGTAAGGAAGTCACAAAAGTGACAGATTTGTGACATCTTGACATTCTCTTACACGTGTAAGAGAAAAAAAGAGAGGAGAGAAAATCTTGTTTCTTGCAGAACATTATTATGTTCTATTATATTTTCACACGCTTTGTTGTAAAAGTAATATATGACTAAAAATACTAATAAAATCTTTATTTTTTCTGCGACTTCTTTGCGAATAATGCGATGCATTCTTTGCGAATGTATCACTAGACAATTCTGCGATGCACCTCTGCACGTCACGACAATGTTAGTTTAATAATAACTAAGTCTAATAATAACAATAATAACAATAAAGTCTAATAATAACAAAACATTTGATATTCTCTTTCACTTTTATATCACAAAAGAAAATTCGAACAGTCAAACCGTTTCAATTGTGTGAGTATTAATTAAAATTTTACGCGACTGTTAACTTAGCGTCGGCTCTTATTAGCTTTACAATTCTTTAATAAAAAAAACTATATACTATGTTATTAATTACTTGGCATCACGGGTGAAATCTGTTCTTTTTAAACTTTGCTGAGAAAAATGTCTTTACAAACTATCATGTCTGTTGGCATAACAAGAGGAAACTCACAACTGCAAAATAATTATCTAGAAACTAAATACTTTATTGTTGCGAAGAAATGAAATCCAACAGAATAAGAAATAACATTTTTGCAAATTCAGCAAATGTGATTTTCAACCAAGATTATTGTTTTCGACAAGTTTTTATGCCGTTCGCGCACCTTAACGCCATTTACCATGACTGTATAAAATGTGCTGTGCCAGCAATCTTCTCCTTGCTCGTTTTGTTATTCTTGCGCGAGTTGCAGTATGCGATATAAATTTTTATGAAATCGCGCCTCTCGTCATGTACCGACACTTACCGTAAAAAACATAAAAAAAATCTGATTCAATTTTAAGAGGCGTCGCGTAACGAGCGGCCGCAGCTCGGTTATATCAGTCGATGTCGTTATAATCCAATTCCGTGCTAGGATACTCGGCGTCGGGCCGATTCGCCAGCGATCATCAATCTCTGTTAGGAGAAGAAACTCGAGCGGAGTTGAGAGGGCGGATGGACTTTGTTCCAGAAACTTACCGCCTTACATTAGCGGCAATCTCGGAAATTTTGAAGAACTCTCTTTCTCCTCCCGTCGTTCCTTTTTTTTGCCGTTTTTCCTAGAATTTTGTTAAAATTTTTGCCTATTTTTTGTGACAGATTTTTTTTTTTCCTAGTCACATCTTAATGCTGAGACCAACGCAGAGCGCTATGTACATTACGAAAATAAATATTCTTCTTTCTTTTGCTCTAATAGAAAGTACAGCAAATGTAAGATTTTGTGTGGCTCAGCATTAATGATATATGACAGAGATAAAATGTCGCCCACAACTTTTAGGAAAACTTCACAATAGACGAGTAACTCGGAGTACCAGCGGAAACTCGATTGCATTAATCACTGTATTAGTTTTCTATGTTACTTCTTCTATGCTAGAGATGTTTGGAACTGAAGAAAAGACTTCTCTCTTCAATGCTATTTTAAAGCAATTGTATTATGTAAGAGTTCTGTGTTGGTCGTTTTAACGGTCGGACGTGCGTAGATACGCAGTTATTTTTTGACTTTTTCGGTGTTATACGGGGAGCCGTTCTCACCGGATGTCTGTTTTTCCGTATTGAGTATCATTTCGACGTAGCCTGGCATGTGCTCCTCTCGCGCAGGGGCAAAGCGCCATTTAGCAAAGAAGAAGAAGAATGGAACTGAAGAAAATGCGACGCGGCAATTAATCGTGTAGTTCGCGTAACAAAATCAATTGCCGCGTCGTATTTTCTCCAGTCTCAAACGACTCTTACCATCACCAACTTTGACGTCGTCTTCGGAGTCGCGACCTCTGAGCAGCCGAGAAATTGCGGACACACTCGGTGCGCTGGTCCGGTCACAGACGCCTTCTTTGATCAGCCGATCTCTGATCTCCCATGAGAACATACCTGGATTGTCACGTTTGTATTCTTCAATCCTTGCCTCTACTTCTGGTGTGGCCACGCGCGGTTTGCTTCCCCCAATGACACCTGGCCTGATACTTCCGGTTTCCTGATATCGGTTAAGAATCTTCGACACGCATCCATGCGACACCCTGAGTTGTCTGATATTTTGCATTGCGCAGAGAACAGAAGTTTTGCTTTACATATGTGCGTGTTCGTGTGGAAGACGAATTTTTATTTTGGTTTATTGTATTATCAACCCAAAAGAATTTTTAACAGCTTTCATGAAAATTTTCTATTATCCCGGGCATTACTTTAGTGAAATATTACATGCTTTATTAACCCTTTCGCTGCGGCAAAATCTAATGCACGTGACAGACGGCGAAACTTTTCGCCGGCACGCAAAGTATAAAAGTTCTTTAGAAAGCGTAAAAGTCGTCGAAACACTGAATTACATTGCACGATAATACCTGAAGGCGCCTCTAGCATCATTCGAGCGATATCAGTTGAGCGCCTAAAGACGCCAACAGCATATTCTGAACAAGCTTCCATAGGCGCTATAGCAACCAAAGGGGTAACAAAACAAATTATTGCATTAAAAAATCGTTGGCGTAATTTCACGAGTAAATATTGTACCTCGATATGACACACGGTCTGATTCCCGCCGCGGCCATCTCGACGATCTTCAGTCTTATGTGATTAGGTAGCGGTCGTCCATTGATGAAAAGTCCTCCGAGCTGATTTACACGCCCCTGGCCCGGTATCGAGCTTACATCTGTAACAAACGCAGTTTACTGTGTCGCGCACGCGATTTCATTATGACTAATTCCATCGAAATTATTCCTTTTTCAGAGCCAGTGATTGAGAAATCTATCGGGCGGCTTTCATACCTACCGGAAGTGAGAAAGAAAGAGAGAGAAGGTCGGATCTTGGAGTGCGACAGGGCAGTGTGGTGATTATTGGATGGCGGTATAAAGAGGGTAGCCTGGATTTATCGCGCGCGCTACACACCGCGTGCTCGATTCGACTTCTTTCTCTTATTTTCTTGAAGCAAAAGAAGAAGAAGAAGAAGAAGAAGAAGAAGAAGAAGAAAAAGAGAGAAAGAACAAGATATGTGAGAAAAGAGCAAAGGAGAGAGACTTAAGCGCAGGCGAGTACGCAGGCAATACGAACGACAACGCAGTAACTACCGATAAGTCCAATAAATCCCGGCGCGGTTTACGACGCACAACAATGATAGCGTATAATTTGCTTGGCTTATTTAATTTCGCGTTACACGATGACGATCTCGGCCCCGATCTAAAGAAAGAGGAACGCGCGCTCTAGGAAATAGAGTCGTATAGCAATTTTTACTGCGGCTCAGGATGCGTAGCCGTTAACGCAAACTTTAAACAAAACGACAAATAACGCACTGCACGCGTATCTACATGTACGCGTAATGTACGGAAGTTAAATTGTCGGTTTACCGATGTGTTATTTCTTTTTTCTCGCGTAGATTTCTCGTTGTATACATTCTAAATATTCATGCAACTATATTGTATCTATCAGTCACACATTTAGAAGGACAAGACTACGATCTCACCGGGAGAATAACGAGACATGCGAATGCGCTGTACCAACTATATACGGACAAAAAGAAGACACAATCGCACGTTTGCGCGATTGCAAAGAAAAACCGTTCTCTCGCGAGGCGCGATAATAGCGCGAAAAAAGGGAATCTCAATGACAGCGCAACGAAAAATCAGATCGTCCAGGCGAGACGGAGATTGGCGTTACCCTCGTTAGCGGAGTCACTTCTATTATTTCAGTTACGACATATTATGTACGTAGTAGTTGGCGTAATCAACTTATTAACTGCTGATATTTTATTCACATGCTAATCGACTCAAATCGATGTTCTAAGAGAATGCGCGGAATGGCCTTGATAGATGTGTGTTTCTATGTATAAAGTCTATAAAAAAAATGCATATCGATGTGTGGATACTAAAGAGATAGAAACTTAAATATAAAATTTACATTTGAATACTTTTTGATGACGTATCTATAATTTGAGACACAACTTATAAATGTACTTATCGAAGAAACATTCAGAAAATAAACCACGTGATGTTTTTGCAAAAAAATAAACACAATATTATGGAGCTCGTGAATATTTTTCGAATACTAAGTGAAATATAGCGTTTTTGCTACGTTACATAATATACAACGTCAAGTTGATTGGGAATTTACTAGAACAAGCATTATTATTAGACATTTTTTATTTAATAAAGATATCTTTGTGAATTATAAATTTCCACGTATAAATTTAACATTCTGTATCGTCACAGTAGAACATTAAATTAATATCTATATTCTAAAAACGCATTGAGAACAAGATAAAAGTGCTTTTGTAGTACTACGTCATGTGACGATGAAACAACTTATTTTCTTTAATACTTTTTTGTTAGAAGATCGTTAATTAAATATTGTTTATTAAGAGCAACATTGGTCATGTGTCATGAAAAATGACTATATGAAGTTGAAGTTCAGTAATAAAATTTGTTGTGTAACGGTTTTGAATGCTTATATGTATAGTGAATTTATTAGTGGACACGAAAACAAACTCCGCGGTTTAATTAACTTTTTCAATATATGTAACATTAAAAACCGTTAGTCTCAAGTTTGAATTTTATTTATTATCAAAAGAAGAATTTTATGAACAAATTAATATGAAAAACGCGACTATAACATAGTGCGGAACAATTCGTCCAATATATGTGTTGTGCAACATTCTTAAGTTGCATAAAAACAGTAAAACTTTTTTTTTTATAATCACATAAAACTTATAAACCCGTTATGTTCTCGTACATTCTACCAGACGATTGATAAAAAAAGAATAAATATACACATGTAATTAATTTGATAAGCAATCAAATACAACGCACACAACACTCGAGCAGTATTTGCACCAGTGAATGCAGATTAAATTAATTCCGTGGCTTAGCGTTCACCTATAACTGCAAATTGTTAATCATTTAGAGAGGCAAGAAGGAAGCGGATGATCGATTCCGCAGCTTTCACTTCTCCGATCTCGGGTGCAAAGCGTCGCCCAATAAGTACAAACGCGTTCAATATCCAATAAAACGGTCGATGTGATCGCGATTTTTTCGCAGGCGCAAGAACGTGATAAATAAATGTATATTGTTGCACTTTCACATTTGCGACGCGAGCAACAATATGAAAATTAAGACGTCGTCGTTATCGTCGCTGTTGGTCGTGAAAATAGACGAGAAACGTGGATTACGGTCGCACGCTTTCGTTTGCAATTAAACGCATTTCCGTGTAAAACACAGTGTCGCGTAAGACAAAGGATAAAGCAGGCTTTGACTAACGTGACCGGCAAAAAGCGTCCGTAGAAAAAGGAAACCGCTATTCTCGATTGCGCAGAGGCGCTTGCATAACCGCGTAGCATGCATCGCCGCGGGTACAATCGGGAGAGCTCGAAAAACTCTTATGCCCACCGAGAACTTCTACGAAAGCAGCTGTTTTTGACGCAGTCGATTGTTTAACTGACAAATGAGCTCGCAGGGAGACACTGTTAACTCCGAGTTTTCAACATCTATCACGCGCGTTCCGTATGCTACTTCGACCTATGCTTTGAAGAAACGGGAAAAGCTCCATGTTTTTCGTGAAAAGAAAAAAATCGCTGCGCGCGTATCGTAAATCATCCTAATGATGGAATTGCGAGGCAGAAAAAAATCTCGTGTTCAATAAAGTAATTAACGGTCAACGTCGAAGAATTTTTTTTTTTTTATGCGGACATTTTACAGAAGCGGATTTGTTGAGTTGCTAATCGTCCGCCATCATTTACGGCCGCGAATTCCCGTGGGCGCGCTCTTTCCTGTCACGTTTCCAACTGGTAAATCATCTAACGACTAATTACTCGCGCTAATTATTCTCGGAACGCGGCGCGCTCTCGGACACTGACAAATCGCGTCATGTCATTGACGTACTTTGTCATTTCATTACGTTATTTTGTCTCGAAGATTGTTTTCGAAGTAACATAGAAAAACTATAATCGAAAGATATATGTGTCCTATAGATGTTTTTGTTTGCGCTCGCTTCGTTTGTGTTTATTGTCTAGAAAAACGCGACACGCACAAATAATCAGTAGTTGCGACCTTGACAGATACATGAACCTTTGCGATGAGAACCAAGAAAAAGAATGGTGTGTTTGTCGGAGCACACAAGAGGCATCCACATACAACTATGAGCTATAACTACATGCCATAAACTTTTCTAGCCTCGCACATATGTTCAAATTTAAGCCTCACGCATTTCCGTCAAAATCTTACTTTTTTCAAAACTGTTGATCTAACGGTAAAGTTTTATTGTCACAGATTATTTCAGCATAATTTATAGATTCAGAAACATATTTAAGGTAGACGAAACTTTTGTTAGTTCTACATTATTTGGTTTTTTTCGCTTTCCATAGAAAATCTATCCTAGGTAGTTTTAAAAACCAATGGTGCGTCTTTTGGGACACATTTCAGGGGAAAGTAAAAATGGAAAAATGATATAGTTAGTAACACTGAACGACTTTAATGAGAAATATGCTTAGGATCTAACACCGGCTCTTTTGTATTTTATCTTTTAGCGAATTGCAAAGAGTTATAAATTAATACATCAAAGACTATATTTTTAGAAGACGTATTTTGAAAAGCATTGAAACCAACAAGAAATCAGCAAAGAAGACATTATGAATAAGTCAACTTTGAATAGTACAATATAAGCTATACGAGAGACAAACGGCGTAAAACAACGCCATTTTTTTTTCAGGTAAAGTAAAATTCAGGTAAAATAAAATTTCGCAAATGAGATTTGTCAAAACTTTTATATAGTAAGTTATATCTTATATATTTAAAATCGGATTATATGAACACCGGTCTAACAAGCTGTAGGATACGCGTTTGTCTTAATGTTTATTAAATAATTAAACTAATATTAAATAATTGTTATTTCCTCTTTTCTTTGCCCACAAAACCATTCTAGAATTAAAGAAGTATACTAATAGACACAGAGACTTATTTGCAAATTATATAATTAAATAATTAAACTAATATTAAATAATTGTTATTTTTCCTCTTTTCTTTGCCCACAAAACCATTCTAGAATTAAAGAAGTATACTAATAGACACAGAGACTTATTTGCAAATTATATCTCAATGTTTCTGCAAAACGATATGAAGCAATTTCAGTTTTAGTCGAATTAAAATATATTAATCAAATAGTTTGATCAATAAAATATATTAATCAATAAGTTTTTGACTTTTTGACGTTAATCAATTAATTTCGAATACGAATTCCGTGAGCGTTCATACTTTACGGGGAAAAGAATACAGGCAGATATGCTGGGGATAGACGCGAGACACACCTTGAAAAGAATATCCAGTGAAGCATGGTCGCATCATCGAGAGACTGGTAACCATCTCATCAACCGAGTCGACTCACTACGAAATAACCCAAGAGTTCGTTCCAACATTGAACATGCGTAAAACCTCACCACCTCATTTTTCACTGACGCGTCCTCCGTTTAAAGACGACATTATTATTACCATCATTATACACTGTAACCGTATTGTTCTTCTATCTCGACAATCTCACAATCTACAAACGTTTAATCACTTTCGGCAATCGCGAAACGAAACACAGAAAGATTGCACCAATTGTTTACGAACATACAGTAATCACGGCGTTGAGACCATCCTAGATCTTGAGCTTCTGGTATACGGCTGCTGTTAAAATCCGTGGGCTGGAAGCCGGAACTTGGTATGAACGCTATAACCATCGGACTCAAACACACCTGAAAAACTCGATGCGAAAGACTAAAACCGTTTCATCTCTACCGTTCTATCAAGCTGACTCTCGTCGGACCGACTTGCTGATCTCAACTAAGTCTCCGGGAGATAGGTGCTGGGATAACTATCGGCCGGTCACTCGTCCCCACCTGCGACACCAGGTTCTCCTCGAGCAGTGAGGTTTCGGTGGGGTACGTCGCCTAAATGCTTTCCGTGCAACCGAGCTCGATAAAACACGAGGCAGACCCGTTCTTAGAGCAACAGGCCACTGGTGCTTGTTCTTGCCAACGACCAATCGCGGAACATCAGGTTCTATCGCCCCGCCTACGATTCACGCCCCGTAGAATGACGATGAGATGGTCCCCTTCTTCAACTTTACAGCCGCGCTTTTACGATCGCAAACCATGCACCGGTTGTGCAAACTCGCTTTTGCTTCTCGCGTCTCATATCGTGATACACATTGAGTCCTTTTGTTGTCATCTAATCGCGGAATCAATGAAATCAAGATTCGGATAATATTAATCGAATTCGAGGTGAGCGAATTAAAGAATATGTGCGAACAATATTAAAACTCTTCTTTGTCAAAAAAGAAATGAAATAAGAGATTTTAGGATGTTTGCACCGTCCAAAGTGATCTTTTGACTATCACTTATCTCCAAAAATAAATAATTTTTCATGAGAATTTTAAATTTATTGTGAGTTTAAAAAAAAAACTTCAGTTTCAGAAAAAAAGATAAAAAAAGTATGTTGGGATCCTAAAGTGTCTTATTTCGATAGATAATTTGCTTTCTCCATTTACTCTTACAGGTAAAGACGCCAAGAATGTATAAAATGCAGGGTCGTTTTATACAATCTTCGTCGTCTCCATTTATCAGTCATTGACTTCTCGTATTTGACAATAGCGATTATCTTGTTTTGAAAATTTATAAGCTGAAGATGATCAAAAGAAATATATGATCGAAACGCTCATATAAGAAGAATTATGTAAAATTTATTTATAATTACTTCCATCCGTGAATATCACAGGCTATAAGGTCTTTTATATCGAAATAAATTTTATAAATATCATACGTAGCATAGATAATGTGTTGTATATCTTTTTATTTTATTCACAAAAACAAGCCAATGAGACATGAAAATGTTTTTTTTTATATGAAAATAAAGATATGTTTTTAAGTAAGTAACACGAGAGACATGTATATAAGCAATATAAAAATGCTTGAATATTTATTAAATCTATACCCGAGTGTCAATTTCTTCTTTCTCGAAAAATAAATAAATTACGCGAAGAAATTGTTGTGACAATAAAGTGTAAATAAAAAATAAAACCGCGTGTAGAAGAAAAATTTTACAATTTAATTACAAACGCGCAGTGTCGCGCGTATAAAACTGTCTTGAGCAAAGTAAATGGACACATCTTCGTTTGTGGAGCATGCAATTAAGGTAATGGGAGAAAATCGGCATGATCTTCCGTCGCCGCTGTCCAGTTGTCTGCGGCGTCATCGCACGAGCACATTTTGCGCACTTCTTGCGCGTTTTCAAACTATAAGTTAAAACGATTTCGAGCGCAAATCGCTATCAGAAGGCCCCCCGTATTCCGAACTATCGGGGAAATGACGTTGCACGACTGGAAACAGGATGCGACACAATAGCCGCGACGATGACGTAAGGCGGTGATCGATCGTCGATTTCCCTTGCTAATTAACCACCTTAAATAATGAGGTAACTCCAAACACCGTTCCAGTAAATATATTCTGTAATTTATTAATTTAGTTTTAAGATATTGTTGTAAGTGCAGATCAATTCTTGTTTACTCTTACGTTTCTCACGATTTTCCGGATAACATTTTCGATTCACCTCTCGGCAACGTAAAATTCTCTTACAGCAAATTGGCGCATTATCTTCTTCGTGCTGCAGCATAAATCAATATAAATCAGTTGTGGTTCTCGACACGAATCACTAAAAAGCCAGTAACCTTGGTACCACTTCATTGACACAAGAACAGCATGTAGTCCATAAATGTTGCTCCCGGACACGAAAAGTACCTTTTTACGAAACGGCATCAGTGACGAGCACGAAGACACTAGGAAATGCGTGTGTGTAAGTGTTTCTCTGACCCGCACGACGGGACATTTCGTCTGCACTTCAAAAAACTACTTTGTAAAGTAGTTCGATTTAGTTTCTTGTATCACCCAGTGTTACGTCCTCTGTTCCTTTTCCTTCCCACCGCATGAACACTTCTAAAATCTTTAAAGAAAAAACTTATCTAAGCAAAGTCTTTCCTTTTCCGAGTCGACATTTAAACCCTATTTTAAGACCCTACTTTAGCAGGAAAAACAATTTCTGATGTACTATTGTAACGTCAAAGTAGCATCTATTTTTTCTCTTACTCCTTACTTCCTTACTTTGAGCCTATCAGAGCCTGCAATGCGCAGTCTGAGCTGAGAATTAAATCCTACTTTAAAACTTTAGCAGGTAAAACGGAAATTTCGGACGCATTGTAGCGTCAAAGTAGCATCTACTTTCTCTCTTACTCCTACATCAAAAAAGAAGAATTCAGGTTCAATGTAGACGCTAAATTTCGACTCAGACTAATTTATCTCCTGTTTTTCGAGATAGAACGCAGAGATAGGATAAATAAAACGTTAATGCACATTGATAAAGCATCAATGAGACAGTTTTTGACTATCAGAACGAACCCTTTTTTATTATACTTTTTCTTATCTTTTGTCCATTTAAAAAAAAATGTCGATTGTTTTTTACTCATTAAATTGACCTTTATTACTTTCGTCGCTTTTGTACATGTGATTACGTTTCTTTAAAAGTAAGGCTGCATAAATACCACATAGAGTATATACTAAACGACGTTCCGACGAATCAGTCCTCTCCGGATCAGTCCTCTTACCTGCGGAGAAGAAATGTCGTTAAAAAGAAATAAGAGATCTTTTTAAAAGTTACTGAAAAATCTAGACTCTCTTTTTTTATCAATTTTCAGAGATCTCATTTCCAAAAAGTGAGTGTGTTATGCACAAAGAGTTCGACGTGCTGTGAGAAAGAGATATTGATTTTTCGCCGAACGCGGATAGCTCTGAAAAAAATTCTGTTTGCTATCGACTTAATAATTTTGCGTGATAAAAAGGTGTATCGGACGATGTATGCCAAAAGACGGTAATGACGAACCGGGTGCGTATAAAAAGGCGATCGGTTGGTACGCGGGCGTGAAAGAGGAACGATATATATCTCTCTGATGAGCCAGCGCGAAAGTGGGCGGAGGCGAGAACCCGCAAACAGATGCAAATTGCTCTCCTCGATCCGCCTATCCAGCAGTAGCGAACACCGTTATGTCATAAATAATCCACCCCGTTCAACCCCTTCTTCGTCTTCCTTCGATTTTATACGCTGCTACTGTGTCTCGTTCCTTAATCCGAAAGCGATGCCGACAATGTTGTCTAATTCGGTAGCTCAATGTACAAACACAATTATACAGTGCAATAATAGACATTGATATCCGTAAAAAAAGGATACGTGTGTATTAACACTGACAAATGGTTTCTCGGCTGTTTCACGTTCGTGTTTCATAGTCGTGTGCGATTCGACAATCGAAATGTTGTTTTCAAAACAAATCGAATCGATTTTCAAGGTAAATTTCATGACTTTGAATTTAGAGTACCATAAAGTCTATTAGGATCTTTTTCCGTACAAACGGTGTTTGTTGTCTTTCCAATTAGCAGTAGTTAACACTAGCTGTAATTTTTTTTTAAAGAAAAGATGCGTGAAAACCGAGAAAACGTATGATACGGTTAAATATGAAATATGACACGGTTAAACGTGTGTCTAACTCACATTTAGATTAAATCAACAAAGTGAGATTACAAAAAAGAAAGTAAGAGATAAATAATTTTCAACGGCAAACGCGCCGAGATTGACGACGTTTCGAAGCGCGACTAGAAAGGGCGCGCAAATTATGTATCGGATCGTTAATAGCCAATTAATTAGTCTGTCAGACGTTATGACTGAAGATAATCGGTCTTCGTGTAAGCGTCGATTAACCGCGGAATATATTCTCAACGACAGAACGCAGTTGATAAATAACGAGCTGTGACATCAAGAACAAGATTAATTATCTTGCTCGCGACGGCAAGTATAAACCGCGCTGGAAGTTCGGAGTCAGGATTACATTTTTCGCATCTTGTTATCGGCACGAAATGTTATCAGATAAATTGTTTTGAGTTGGCGTCGTTTTATAAAATAATGTCAATGTAGTAATATTGTAGAAACGGTTAAAAGAGAATTATTACACATATAACGTTCTATTTTTTTACATTTTTGTAGTTCTTGTTGAGACGTTTTCTAAGAACTGCAGTAGATCCTTTTCCGATTTTGTCTCAAAGATATGACTGGATCTTCTACGAGACAACTCATATTTTATATTAAAAAGTATCATGACAAGCTTCAAAATATCTCAGGAAAGAGATATCTTTCTTAACCAAAAGAAGCTTTACTACTATAGTAAAATGAAAACGTCTCAACAAGAGCAATAAGAATATGCAATAAACAATAAAAAACAATATTGAATTATATTTAAAAAATTTAACTTGATCTTGTTCTGATCTTGGTGATGCCGATCCGAGGACAACCTGATAAGATCAATTGAATGGAAAAACCTAACAAACTACAACTTTTAGTGAGGACACTTTTCTTATATTTTTTCAAAATTTTTCAAGGTTCTTCTCCTTTTTATGTATATATATATATATATATATATGTACATAAAAAGGAGAAGAGATACATAAACAGGACGTTTTTAAACTGTTTCTGGAAAAATCTTTAAATATCGACTGCTTTCTTCAAAGCAGGCTATGCAAGGCTATTCAAAAGCATCGACAAAAAAAAGTTAAATAGGAGACATTTTAGAGAAGAATGACGACTTTTTAGATGACATTAACAGATTTACATCAATGGAATTGCAAGAGAAATGTTCATACAAGTATATAAAAAAAAAAAAATAGATAAAATGTGAAAAAGAGTTTTTTTATTTTTCCAACTAGAATTTCTGAAGTAATTTAAAACTATAAAGTATACATAAATCTTCCGTTTTTTCTATATGTTCTAAAACTGCATTATTTAAATTTAAAGGTATATCAATTTTGTCAAGTAAGGACGAACTATATCTTGTCTAGATATTGTGTGCACTTTCTTATGTTGCTTCTTTCTCAAAGTGTTACCTATGTCTACG
This sequence comes from Pseudomyrmex dendroicus, assembly GCA_014825645.1. Classification (NCBI taxonomy): domain Eukaryota; kingdom Metazoa; phylum Arthropoda; class Insecta; order Hymenoptera; family Formicidae; genus Pseudomyrmex; species Pseudomyrmex dendroicus. Next base: position 20,728 of record QVNZ01005958.1, on the reverse strand, counting down.
TTATGTATGCATATGTAGGTATATATATAAAATTTATGATAAAAAATTATACATGTTATACAAGCGATAGTATAATAGTTTTGTAATATAATCGAAAGAGAATGACAAGAAAATCTAATCTTTAACTTTCAAGACAAAATTAATTTTATATCCTAGATTTGTGCAATTTAAAAATAAATTATTACGTGAACGCTGCGCTAAGTCGAAATTAATAGAACAGGTTAAAATCCGTTAAGAAACAGTTTAAAATATTTAATAAAATTTATATGCGTATATTTACAATGCACTAAAAAATTGTATAATTTTTGTAAATGTTTATTTTTCTCGGTTTTTTTGACATAATTATTCTCATGTACTTAGATATAGTTTTAAACTTTTGCAGAGAGTATTCGACTATTTTTGTAATAAATCTTTTTCCTAAAATTCCGCAACTTCTCTTTTATCAATTGACAGACATCAAGGCAACTTTGAGTTTTCTCACGTTTTTTAACTCATTGTAAAGAAAATGATAGATGAGAAATATTTCTTGTGAAGATCTAGCAAAGGTCAGACTCGTAAATCTTGTTTTATTGTCTGGCTGCCTTGCTTTGAAAAAAAAAGGAAAACACAAGAGAGAGAATGCATCTCATATTGCACGCTGACAAAGAGAGAGAGAGAGAGAGAGAAAACACACACACACAGAGAGAGAGAGAGAGAGAGAGAGAGAGAGAGAAAATTTAGCGATGATTTTGTGATTGATTTGATATTTCGTGATTGCAACGTTAAGTGAAAGAAAACATGTTTCAATATCGATCGTACGATTTAAATTAATCCGAGATCGTCGGAATTAAGTATCGTTTGCTCTTTACTCGGCGGATCATCGCAGTTTAAATAAGAAACTAATTGCGGTCGGGACGATTTTGCGATGCAGAAGCTACTTTCAATGTGCAGCGAACTGTTCTCGCTCGCCAGTCACAGTGATTCGCATCATCGAATTCGCATCAGCAAATTTTCTCACAGAAATTAACCGTCTGGTCGCATTGATCGCTGCAGACAATCGCTCTTCCGGTGTACGAAGACCTGGAATGCTGAACTCATAGACGATTTCACGATGAATTTCCTCTTGAATTGTTTTTTGGGTTATCCGTTATTCTTGCGCATCAAGGATGGTCGTTGATCTTAATCGACGAAATAAAAACATATAAAAAAAATGTATTATAACAAGATACTCTATCTAGCGAATTTAAATGCATTGTAAAATAAAAAAAATCTCTAAAAGATAGGACAAAATACATATATTTTTAACGAATAAGAACAGACGTTATCTAACATAAATATCTAACTTGTATGTTATTTCGTTGAAAATAGTTCAAAGCAACTTAACAGATAGGTGTACGGACACGTAACTTGTATCACACTTTGTTCTCAATAAAAGTGCCGTGTATAACTTTTTTAATTTAGTTATACTATATTACACAGTGTCTAAAAGTTTGAGTCTAATATATATCTAAAGATTTACGCATAATATTACGATATAAAAAACTACGTAAACTGTAGGGTTTAGTTTTTTTGCCTACGATATGCGTAGACTGTTTCCCGCAAGCAGTGTGAATCCTCTAGATCGTAACTTGGGTTACATCGTAAACTCATAAATTATTTATCATTATTGCTTGTGAGCCAAATTGTCAACATGACATTTTACTTTGATGAGAAAAAAAATGGTAAAAGAATCTAGCGAAAGTCTACAAATATGTTGAATAAAATAAAAATGCAAAAAATTTCTTTTGTGCAAAAACTTTCAAAAGTTTTTTCCCCCATTTATTTTTTCCGGGGTCGGAAAATTTACGACGCTTACACGAATGCATTTCTCATATTCATAGGACAATTGATAATTATTCGAAACGATAGATAGCGATAATAGTGTCACAAGTAAACAGTCTCAATGATTTTTCTGCATCAGCTTACACTGCAACTATTAAATTGACCAAAATTTGCGAATTGGGCTTCGAATTGCTGCTTTATCCTTCTCATGCCCGTTTCCATCATCTCTGATTAACTTAATCGATTGATTGCTAGTCAACCACGATTGGTCATTTCGGTCAATCAACCGATACGATTGGTCGACTCCGACGAATAATCGATCGATTAAGTTAATCGGAGATGGCGAAAACGGGCATTAATCGCCAGATATGGCCTCGTGCAATTTCCGAAAAAATGGCGGGAAAAGAAATATTCGAGCAACAATGAAGTGATAATGAGCTAGCATTAGATATTTGTTCTTCTGAAGAATAAAACTTGTCAATGACAATGTGATATTGTCGCTATCTAAGCGTCTCGTTTGCGACTTTATCCTATATCTAGAGTAAAAAATAGTATATTCCATTTTAATTCTTCTATAAATTTAGTCCTCGTGTATTTGCGCTACCGCGCGTTTTTGCTTGCAGTCTAAAGGATTCTCGCGTTTCTCATCTCTCTTGAGAAGCAGATTTTTGCCCCGCTACGGGGAAAAAAGATCTGCGCTCGAACGCGACGTCGTTGCAGAAGAAACAATGTTAGCGTGGGACCGTTGGGTGGCGAAAAGTTTTGCGGCAAGAACAACGGCCGATGCAAGCCGAGACCAAAAAGGCGCGCGCTTATGCTTCGTTAGATTCCTGGCAAGAAACACTTCAATCTCTTGCCGCGACAGGCAATATATATTTTTGCGCTGCTACAATATATCCGATGGATCATGATATACAAGCGATCGGGCTGCGAACCAGGATCGTCGAGATTTGTGGGAATGCAACGGCGATTGTGGCGTGGATTATCGGAATTTCACGGGTTCGCGATACCACGCTCGCGTTTTCTTCTTCTATCCACTACTTACTTCTTCTCGCTTCTTTTGTCCTTTATCGAAGCTGGATTAATTTGTCAATCGAGTTAATTCTAAATTCAAATTTTTGAATATGCGAGAAACAAACAGCAGCGATTGCATCAAGATCTCACCGATGACTTCATTATCGCGCGAAAAACAAAAAAAATCACTCTTTTGACAATAAAATATTTTTAATTTTACTTCTTCTACATTCTTTTAATTCAGACGAGACTTTTTTCTCATCACAGAAATTATTGTCATTTTTCGATTGCGAGTTTTTTTTACACCAGTTCGACGAATGAAGCTGAGAAACTTATCATCAGAGAGAAACACTGTGTGGGATTGAAAAGGAGACGAGCTGAGAGAGAAGAGGGTAAAAATTCAGCATGGATACGCGCCGTCGGCGCACAGAAGAAGCACCAACGGGCAGATGCGATCTCCGCCGATGGAAGCTGCGCTCAGATGATTTCCAAGAAGTTGCAGTCGGCAGAAAATCCGTTTACAAGCCTCTTCTTCGCCGATCGGAGCTTTTTGTCTTCGTTAATATCGCCTCGTCTCGATCGTTAAGTAGATCGCATCGGGAACAGATCGCGCCGGCGAGACGAGCAACTATGGATGAGAGGCGTTGCCGGTATATACCAATCTGTCAAGATCGTTCTTCGATCCTGACGCTCTTTTCCGTGCGTTTGCGAGGATAAGGTTCGTCAAAGAAAGAGCGTCTTCCTTTTAACGATACGAAACGCAATCTTACGCCGGATAACGAGGACTATTTACGAAGAAGTGTGTGCGAAAGTTGTACACACATAAAAGCAACGAAGCCGCAATGTAATTACAATAATTATATACAACACCACACAACGGTGCAACGTTATTCCATTCGTCGAGACATTATTTCTGAGTGTGTGTTAATTTTGATTTGCTCCCACAAACCGGAGACGAGTAAACTTACCGGTGCAAATTTTTTCCTCCAAGACAAATTGATTATATATATCGAACATTGTGTATATTTAAATATATATATACACACAATGTACACGTATTTTTATAGACGTTGTATTGAGCGTGTCATTAATATCAATCAACAACTTCTTGACGCCCGATGAAAAATTGCATAATTAGCAGCTGGAGACAACCTCCCTCGTTCCCTCTTCCTTCCCTCCCCCTCCTCTCGACGATTAGCCGGATATAATTTGCAACGCGTTGGCTTACTCGCATGCGTTCGTCACTTGCATGTAATAAGTCATGCATTATATCGTGGCTGACTTTATTCTCGCCTTTCTATCGATTAGACGTCATTACAGCGAATAACAACATAATTAAGCGTTTTTGCGTCGGATTGTCGCATTTTCGTTGAGCCTCTCGCGCGTAGCGTAATGCAGTATTTCTTAATTATGCGCGTACAGTTACACGATTAACGCAATAATTTTTATTACAAAGACGCGTAATCGGCTTCCTTGTTTCATCATTGTCGCGACATAAACTTCAAAGTGGAATTGCTTGAATAGATTTGTAATGATGTTGACGTTTGAGAAATTAACTCGAAAGGCATATCGGAAATAAAGTCCGGTTTGAAGAAGAAACAGTCTCGGACTTTTCTTTTTTATGAAAATTACTTAGAGAATTATTACAGTTATATTCTCTAACTCGTAAGCAGAGCATGTTAAATAATCGAGTTCAATAAGAACGGCGGCAATGATGCAAGAATGCGCCGATCGATCAGTTTATGTCTACGATCGGCCACTGTTTCCCACTGACTCTTATTCTAATCTTGACCTCGTTTAGTCACGCGTCTCCGTTTTTCCATCACGAAAGCTTCACGTCCATATCGGACAGTTTTTTCTGACACTGTCAACGACACCGGAACGTTCTTCATTTCTTTTATATTTTTCAATCTAAGCTACAAAAACAAAAAATCATTTTGTGTGATCGCGTATTTTAATTTTAAATGGCGCAAATTAATATGCGCGCTATTAAAATATTACATAATGTGTATATATGATTTTTTCTTCGATATTCTTTCGAGCGCGTATGCGCTTTCAGGATATTTTGACAATTTCAATTCTCTCTTTCCATATCTCTTTATGTATTTTCTTTTTATTTTTCTGTTGTTTTCTTTTTATTTTATTTTAATTTTCGTCTTTGAGTTCTTATATTCTTTTTCTGTTATTCAACACTCACTCATTTACTTTGTTCAACTTATTTTATTTACTTTTGTTACTTTATATTATATTTTTATTTTTGTTATCAATGCTTGAGGGAGCTTCCCAGAGCGCGATATAAATAAAGCATCTACGTGAGTCGAAATTTAGCGTCTATATTGAACCTCAATCCCTCTTTTTTGATGTAGGATTAAGAGAGAAAGTAGATGCTACTTTGACGCTACAATGCGTCCGAAATTTCCGTTTTACCTGCTAAAGTTTTAAAGTAGGATTTAAATTTCGACTCGAGTATCTATCTACTTTATTTTGTAGTCATCTTCAATGGATTATATTAGCTTTGACAGCCACTTCTGTGTCTCACTCCTTAACGACGCAAATTTGATTCTCGATGCCTTCTCATAACTCACAGATCTTGTTTTTCTTGATAACCACGAAACTCGCAACGCTACCTGATGTTGGAAAATACGAAGTTGCACGTATGTGATATATATATTTGATCCGACGAATCCGAAGAAAAATTATTATTATGAATCTCAACAAATTCAAACTTTATCCGCAAATATCTTTGAATAGAAGACACAAAATAAAAATATACACATGTATACTCATTTTTTCACACATGTCAAAATTATTCATTTTCGCGTAATAGAGGCACGGAGTGCTCGCACCGTTTCGCGCGCGACTTCATTGCGCGTGAACTTGGCGCGAGGCACTACCGTGCCTCTTGATCTATATTTTTATATACGGCTGCTTTCAGAATCAAGTTTCCTTACGAGACTTTGTTGTGCGAAGTTTTCAGCCTCGGCTGATATAAACAAGCTCATCCTGCGGGAAAGAATAAAATCGGTCCAGGCGTAGCCGATACGTGCTAAAGCTCGTCGCAAAATCCTTGAGTCTCGCGGCGGTAGGTCCTCGTGAGCGGGTCCTCTTTCCTCTCGTGCTTTCGCACGAGCGTGTGCACCGCGCCGCGCCGGTGTTGCGCTCGGCTCGGAACACATCAGCAGCCTTGTACACATAATAACCAAGTGGTAATATCGTTTCTGCTCGCGCGGCAAGCAGTGCCTCTTACTTCGCTGCCAGCGACTGACTCGAACGTTCGGTGAAAACGTTCAACGATTTTACACACGACTTCGTTTTTGCGCGAGCGCGTTCCGCAACATAAATTTTATTAGCGACGTGACATTTTGCGGAAAATTTATTCGCCGCGTAGAAATAGATTTATTTAGAGAAAATATTCGTCAAAAGGTTAATTATTCCCGACGAGATTCTCGGTTTCGCAATGTAATTAAAAAATTAATTGAGTTTGTTCCGTTTGACATTATTGCGTTTGATTGTATTTACAGGAAGAAAGATTACGATGTTGTAAATTACAGTCGAGATGTGAATTACATTATTTCGATCGAGATATCTCGCGTGAACGCGGGATCGAAGCTGTCGCTACCAAATTTACGCCGTACAACGTATCATTGCACGGTACTCGGCTTGATACGAGCTATAGGTAGCTGGTAACTTTGCGTGCGAGCGAGAACAAATCGATCGCTACCATCACGATCGGAGACCTGTAGGTGCTACCGCCGCCGCTACCGGGCGTTGATGACTTTTACTTTTTTCAGGAGATCACGTGACAGAAATATTCTCGTTGTGTGAAAGTAAAGCGAATGTGTGCTCTAGCGAAAAACTTTTAAATAAAATATCGTGATAAAATATATGACAAAAAAGAAAATATAAAGAGTCTGTTTCACAGAATCCAGTTCATTATTAAAATCCAATCTATTATTAAATCTTTAAAATCTATTTCTTTTTTACGTTAAAATATTTTTCGCCATATTGTGAATGCATTTTGCAAATTGCTGCTTTTTACTAAACTACTGTATCTTATTTTAAACTTTTCTTATAAAATTTCACGAAGTAGAAAAATTACGTGTATAAAACGAGTCGCGACGAGCTACTTGACGCAACCAACGGCTATTTCTGAATTATTTACGCGAGTGACGGCCGTACGAAAAAAAAAAATAATTTGCATATTTTTTCACTTATAAACACCTTCATCAGACGCCTTAGTCGTTACGTGACGCAATTTCATCGATCGCGATGCGGAAAATAGACGCGAGACAGAGAAAAGGAAACGCAAAAGCGTCAGCTTGAACAAAGAAAATGTCAAACGACTCGCGCGGATTTCAAGCCACGTGAAGTGGTTGCAGACAGTGCCGAGGATTACATTCTTACGTCATTGTTATTATCACGTAAGTAATAATTGTGTGTGAGATAGTCTTCTCTTTCGTTTCGAGGTTTTTCCCCCTCGCGAAAGACGCGATTTGTGCGACGCTCGTTAAGAGTCACGAGGACGCGAGTGATTTCCGCGTTGAAATTCTTCAGAAATGGTCTCAGCCGGGAAATAATTCAATCCACCGATTTCGCGTACTCTGACGTAATAGCGCAGCGAGGAAATTTAACGCGCGACAAATGCCGAAGAACATCACCATTCGATGCGTTTTCTTACGCATCGTCGACGTAAAGAAGCGACGGATGGAACGCGGTCGAAGTGGAGCACTCCTCGAATCCTGTAAACTGGTTCGTGAGCAGCAAAAGCCATTGCGAAGGAAAGAAACGACAAGGACAAAGAATTTGAGTCATTACGAGACGCGCGCGCGCGAGAGAAAATGTAAAACACTCGCTGCCGGGCAACATATGACATCCGGATCACAATGACGCCTCCCATCGCGGAATGCTCTTCATCATCCTAGTCGCCGCCGCGGGTCGCCGCCGCGCGGTAGCCGCGATCTCATTCACGAGGCGAGATCGAGGAATTCTTTTCGGACGAGCGCAGCCTCCGCCACAAGACGGGATCTAATAAGATCAAAAAGAACGGGAACGAAGAGAGACGTAGAGAGGGGCTCGATGTAATTTTGTTGCTGCATTGTTGGACGACGATTCCGGGAGCACTTCTCGCTTTTTTTTTGTTTGTTTTTTTACTCCGGTCTCGACAACTAAACGAATCTCGCTACCGTTTTCTAGAATGACTCGAAATTACCTCTTTTTGCCCGCTAGCTACTACACGAAAGAATCAGTGCTACCAATTTGTTCCCCTTGGTTTGAACATTATTGAATTCGTAACTGGACTTTTGGAAAAAAAAAAAAAAAAAAATGAAATCAAACGCAAGAGAATTTTTCGTGAATACTTTCACAGACGAAGTTTCACAGATATTTACAGATTTTATCTAAAGAAAAACCAATGTGTTGTATATCGTTTTACTATCGGCAGAAATAAATTTCTGAATTTTTGTTTTTAATCGAACCGAATAAATCAAATCTCAATTACCGCGTAATCTGGAAATCGACGTCGATTTCTGGTGGCATTTTAATTTCGTGGTCGTCCGTCGGATCCTTTGCCGCTCGCATCGTCGCCGGCGTAAACACGCGTGTGCAACAGCGGAGGCCTCCTCATTGGTCCCTCTCATTTGATGCACGTCAACCGCCTCAGATGCATTTATCATGCGGCCGCCCGGCTCGGCTTCGACGATGCGCGGTACTCGCTCGGCTTCCGTCGCGTGTGAGAAAAGTCCGCGTGTTGTGTGGACGCGGCCTTATTTCTCGCGCGCGTGTACGCGTGTATGTGTGTATGTACATACACACGGCGACTCTCTTCACGGCGAGAAGCGCGGGCCGGTTTCATGCGTGGACAATGGCGGTCGTCACGCTGAAACGCGCGCACTGCCACTGTCTTACGCTTCTGCCTTACAGTCAGTCACGTGTGCAAAGTGCGCGACACCTTCGACGTGTTAACTCTTCGCACCTACGAGGCAATAAAACTCGCATATATTTTTCCCGACATTTCGTCAAAGAAAACTTATTTTTTTGTTTTTATGTGCGCGATTTTCTATCTCTCACATCAATTGATTCCAATTTTTATTCTCAAAGAAATATTTCAAGATTTAATCAAACCGCGCGCTTTTTAGAATGAAATTTTTTTAATCGTCCGATTGCTCTTTCGCCGCATTGTTCTCGACTCTTTGGAGAAAAACGATGTGAGATCAATTTCACGTGTTCGTGTACTTATATTAACAATGGCGATCGTCGTCACGCTGAGATCGGCGTATAATATTATCTCGCACATCGACGAAGCGCGTTTAATTTGCAGCAAGAGGTCTTTCACAGAGTCTTCCGGTCGTTTCTACGATTGCTTTTAAGATGAAGAATTACCCGCAAAAATCTCCCTCGCATAAAATTCAACTCTTCACTTCGCGCTGCGCGAAGATAAACGCGCCGCAGGAATTTATAATTACATTAATTCTTCTTACATCAAGGAACTTGTGTTCCTTGACGTTCCAGAGACTTCCGTTTGAAATTAATTACTTATACGCGTTGTGCGTTATAAGCATTGCGTACTTTGTTACGCACACCTTGTGCAAATACGATATATTGCACACGTTTAATTCCGAGAGCTTAATCGAGGAATAAATAAATTAAATTTTATTTAAACATTCAGAGAAAAAACGACATAAATTTTCCGCGATATTTCTGCACCCAATCTCAGTGTAATAATAATAATTAAAAGATTTCAAACTCGGGATTGTAGCACACGATACGAATGAGATTATTGCAATGTGATTGAGTCGTAGTAATTAAGAATCGATACACACACATCGATCGAAAGAGAACGAAGACACCTCTTTATATTTCGTTCGCTTCGCAGAATTTCACGTTGCGGCGAAAGATGCGAGAAGGAAAACAGAGCCGCGCTTTGAAGAAGGAGAGAGGATCCACAGGTGAAATCTGGACAGAACGAGACGAGAAGGATGAAGAAACGGCAAGGAGGGGGTGACAGGGGTTGATTTTTCTGTCGGTGGCCGAGGGAGCGTGAGACGCAACGGGGCTTCGAGCCGGAGAACGAGCCGGTCTCTTCTGCCCTCTTCAAGTTTTTACCGGCGACCGCGCTGACTCAGCGGCTATTTCTCATTACCAGACCGATATTTTTGTAAAATTGAATTTTTCTCTGAGAATGCCCGCAGCATCGATCACTCGCTCTTGCGCTCGCTTCTCTCGCTCCTGCCGTCTTCGTCGATCGCGCGCTCTCCCGTATATACCCGTGTCCGGGTACGCGATACTTTTCCCCTCGCTAAGTAAGATCCATCGTCGGTGTGAACGGTGCCGCCATTATATTGGCAACTCGATGAACGTCCAATAAACATGTCATGCATGTAGAAAATTATTCGTTCTTATAAGATATATTTATAGAAACACACTTACGACATTTATATTTGAACTGATCGATTTTTATTCTATTCTACGACTTTGTTCTTTTAATTGTAAGTAACAAAGAGGTGTCTCAGCAAAATAAATAATGTGTGTTTTATTAATTTTTTTTTGCAACAAATTTTAAGTTTGTGAAAGTTTACAACTATAGCAAATAGTTTGTAAGATCAATTATACAAACCGATGTGCTAAATGTACTTTTAAACGTGCAAGTTAATTCGCTTGATGAAAATTTGAATTGATTTTAATTCAAACATTTATCTAAGATGCTTGATTTACATCTCCAATACGTAAATTATCCACTACTCCTCCATGAAATTTAAAAAGATTTTTTTATTGCAAAAAAGATATGGTTAAGAGTCAAACTCAGACTAGATGTTTTAATTTATTTTAAAATATTATAATAAATTAATTTAATAATTATTGTAAAATATACGCACAATACACGATTAATTGTATCGGATCATCGAGTCAGCAGTCAGATTGTTGAGTCGCTCAAGAGAGTGCGACGCTCGAGCGGCCAAGTCCGAAATTGCGAGCAAAGGAAACACATATGCCGGCGCATTGCGGCGCATCATGATGCAGTGCATGTAAACGTGTGTGGTCCCCGATCCATCACGGAGAGCACTCCTCTCTCGGCGGCTCTCTCGCTCGCTCGAGCGTCGCAACGCTCTGATGTGAAGTGTAGCGAGCTCGGGAAATGATCCCTTAAATTGGTCTGACACTGCGGTGGGTCAGTTACAAACCATTTACATCGTGAAATCTTGCGGCACGATAGTATTCCCCCGCTCGTGGTGTGCGCGCCCGATAGTGACGGATGTTTGTCGCGAGTTCGGACGCGTCTCCGTCTCTATCAGACGTTGAACGAACAGGGAGGATAAAGAGAATAGTAAGTACAAGAATAGGTTTTTAGACAAGCAATTTTTACGCAAATATTATAATTCAACAAATTACATATTTTACAGTATCGTTTAATTGAAAAATTTGCATAACAGTTTCTACAGGTTTTGCGAGTTTTAATTACTTTTTTATTCTTTATGAAAAAAAAAAAGAGATGTTGCTTAGTACTTAACACCGGAATTGCGTGTAAAACAACCGGCAACGGTGACGAAAGTCAACCTGGCGTGCGGGACCATCGCTTAATCATGCCCGCCAATTAACGCGAGAATGATTAATTTTTGTGCCGCTTGCCGACACCCCCACCGACCGCGTCGTCCTCCACGCTCTATTTGTGGGATTAGCCGCGGTGCGCGCTAATGGCCGTATCCTGCAATTGAAAATTTTACTTTGTCATGAATATGACGAGACCCGCGCGTGGGCGTACAATTCGGTGCAATCGGCCTTAATTAGAGAATTTTAGGGACCATTTGGATGCTGGTCAGAGTCAGAGGGCAGATATACATTTTGTTGACGACGTCAATAAAGGTTGAAAAACGAGTGTCAAACAGAAATACATATTATAAGAAATATTTTGTCTTAATATATTTATATATGCGCAATTAATCATAACTTTTATTTTTTATTGTATAACGAGATATAAAAAATGAATAACTGAGCCTGACAACCGTGCTTCGAATTATGTTAATGATTATGTTGCACAATATCGCAATCGATCGAAACGCAAACTCCGACGGGCACGCATATACGCGATCTCTGCCGCCGCGATAGCCACCGTGCAATCAACATGAACACTTTCTTTCCCCGCTGTCTGCTCGCTGGAAAACGTGAGAGACTATAACATCCGTTATTAACAAGTACTTTACAATTTAGATTCTGCCGCTTCGGCGAGAGAAAAACCTCCGTGTAGACAGTTACCCAGCTCGATAAATCTCGCCTGCGCGCCAGCCTTTCAGATGTAAATTTTTTCGCCCTGTTACGCACACTTATGCAAATTGTAATGGAAGTTGTGATTAACGCAACATCTCGGAACAAATACGGAGGATGAGCTCGCCTTCCCGGAACAGTGAGATAGAACCGACGCATTACGCTTATTATCTGCGGACCGCATCGCTTATGCAAATACCGTGCGTAGATTCACACCGATCGCGCGATTCTTAGCACTTGTGCAAACATCGCGCCATCACTGAGGCATGCCACTCGATATGACAGCTCGTTATTAATATTTAATAAAATATATATACATATTACTTTTTATCTTAAATATTTATATAATGTTAATATATATAATAGGTGTATTAACAGATGTATTATATAATAAAATAATTACTATATATATAATAACATTAAATAAATACATTTAATACATATAATATATATTATATATAATATTATATAAAATAATAAATTAATATAATAATAAATATTTTAAAATTTATTTTATTTATAATAATATATATACACATAATGTGTATTAACATTATATAAGTACACTTAAACTAAAAAACTTAGATTAATCCATTAGAGAAAGTTGTGTTTTACTTCTACTTTCACGTATAATTATGCTATTATGTAGCTTATCTGTTCTTTTAACACAAATTAATTGTCTTCATGTAAAAAACGGGGCTTCCTTAATTGCATAAGAAAAAAAAATCTTGACATTCATAGAATTAATATATCATCTTATTACGGAATTGTACGCGTGTCGTTACACCTTTTCAGTATTGCGACCGGTGACGTCGCTGCATTCCTACGTGTAGCAATGTCATCTTGGCTACAGCATAGCGACACGGCCCATTGAGCTCAGAGAGCGCATATGCACGCGCCGAGCTCGTGCAGGTGCACGCACCGCGAGTGACACGCGAAAAACCACGCGTGGCTGCTGCTGGAAATCGCTGTAACAGCCAAGGCATCAGGCGGTTTCAATCACTCGAAAGCCTGCGGGAAAAATGTGCTGTCAAAAACAATTTCAGCAAGGTCATCGGAATGATGAAGACGAAACAAATTCCGCTGTTGACATTTTAAATAATGCTGTTATAAACATGAAGCATTAGGCTTAAAAAACAAACAATATATTGTTTTTTTTTTTTTTATGTGATATATTTGAAAAATCACTTGATGCGAAGTGAAATATTGAGATCTCTTCAACAAAGAGAAAAAGAATTGGAAGATACCTTTTTTGAAGAGAGACTCGTGCGAAAGCTGCTTTCTTGGCACGACGAAACAGGTCTTGCTGATTAATTTTACCGAGAACTATTACCTGAGTATGATCTTAGACAGCATCGCTGAAAATAACCAAGAGTATAATTAGAAACTTGAAGTCTTCTCTCTGAGGATATTAACACCCTTTGCTCCGTTATCGTGTTTCATTTTTATAAATAAATCGATTAAAAAAAACACATACACACAAAACGCGAGGAACAATTTATTTATACTACGTAACTTCTTGTACACTTAGATCAGTTTGTTAGAAGTCAGACAGCGCTTTCTATACTTTTGAGTTCTGTCGTGGAACACAGAAGGAACACAGAAAAGGGAGGAAAAAATGAGAAAGGTAGCGAGAACAAGGGAGAAAAGAAAACAGAGAACACAGGTCACGAACACAGGTGGGTGTCGGCTTCGTTTGTAAGGCGAGAGCCGCGAATGCGGCCACCTCGCCCTCTTTTCTCTTCTCCGTCTTGCATCGAGCCCCCATCTCGGCGGCGCGCTACCCCTTCGGCTTCCGAGCGCGGCGGCAGCTCTCTCTCTCTCTTTCTCTCTCTCAGCCTGCGCGTGTAAATTAAAAAGTTTCACGTCCGGCCCGAAATTGAGATCGAAAAGTAATAGGCTTTAATGTTTACACAAGAACGAAGGACGAGAGTGGCGTACGACTTCCTCTGCGCTTTGTTACTTCAGTGCCGTACATAAATGTACGTATTGCGTTTTTTTTTTACGTCGCGCTCTTTGCATTCCTCCAAAATAAAGTAATAAACAACGTATGATTCATGTTGTTGAAACAGATGTTCGGAAATTTTTCTCGGTTTAACGAAGGTTGAAAAACACTTTGTTTTTTATTAGTTTTACATATGTTTAATAATTTCTTTTCTTCCTATATATATTTCTTACAAACGAGATAACATTTCGACAAAAAAGAGAAAAAGCAAAATTATTATTTTCCTGAATTTTATCACAAAACGGTTTTTTCTAATGTGACAATGTTTTTGTGCGGAGCTAGTGCCGGTGCAGCGGTGCATTACGCGCATTCGCGGCACGTATGAGTTAGATTCTCCTCTAAAGGCGAGATTACTGATTTTGTACGCCCCGGAGGGAGTCGTTCCTTCTTAATGCCTCGTGCTTCCTTGTGTATTTATACTAAGCTTCCGTCGGAAGTGTCGCTTTCCTCCGAACGCTTTTTAAGCTTCCGAGGAAACCTTTCCCGACTTTGTTGACGCATTTCTCAATAATTAGCGCGATCTTATAATATCACAATCTCTCTCTTATCGCGATCTCACATCACGATCTCTCTTATCACATGGATTCGTGAGGATCTCGAAGAAAGTACGCCGTCCGGGAGTAAAAAATTAATTGCTCCGACGACAAAACGCGTCACGCGTTCATCGTCATTGTAATTTACACTTGCTCGCACATTTACACCTCTTCGTTCGCAGGACACCGTTTATTTTAGACCGAGATTTTTTTTTTATATCGCCATCCATATACTGGTCAGGAGTAGGTTACGAGAGCGACCGCGAGAGTCGCGAAGCTTTTGTGAAGGTAAAAGTAATCAAGCTTCTGGAATTGGTTCGACGCGAAGAAAAATGAACGAATATGAAATTTTCCCCGTAAGCGCCCAGCGGTCGTAGACGCGCGGATAGAGCAAAAAACCGACGACCACAATGCACCTCAATTTTTATTCGACCTCCTTCTTTCTCGCTCCGTTCGTCTATCTCGTTCTTCTTCTCTTCCCTTACACGACGTGGAGTCTCTCTCGTCTTGCTTCTTTTGGCGGCACCGCTTCTACCTCCAACTTCGCTCCTTTTTGCTCGAGACGCGGGGTCGCTGGATTCTTCGAGATATGAATGAATCAGGACTCGGCCATCATTAATTAAACTTTCGAGCTACTGTCCGTCTCAGCGCTACTCAACCTGCCCTGAATCTTCTCTCTGTGTCTTTCCTGAACCTATCGGCGTGTATCAGTGGAGAATAGAAAGCTTAGTTTTCCACAGAAACTTCAACAATAAATATGTCGAACTTATTTTTTGGAAAAAAATCTTTGCTTTTTAATTAATCAAAATATCTTTTTCTAAATATTATCTTTATTATCGTAAATATTATAGATTTAAAATATGTTTGACTTTTAACTCTGGATTACATAGTCATCAGTGTCTACTATTTTAATTCCAGTGTTTATATTATTTTCTTTTATCCATATCACATAATTATATCTACGAAATTCAGGAAGAGATGGAAACAAGATCAGCGATGAGTGACGTTGAAGAGAAGACTAGTTCTCGATGTTTGTTTTTGTTTTCTTTCATGCAATCTCACGAACAGCGTGTCACGATGATCAAGGAACAGCTTCGCGAGATTGTCTTCCTCTCGAGAATGCAAGTTGAGTACCTATGGCAGACCAGATGCCGATAGCTATAGGCTGTCGCTCGGCAGATGCACGTCTCATTGCGCACAAAGATGCACCAGTACATACTAACGTGACATGACGTATAAATACGGTGATATGAAAGAGATGAAAAGGAAATAAATATAATTCAGAAAGAACAGGAGAAATAAGTCACTTATTTATTATATAAATATTTTTTTTGTTTGCGTCTTATCAGAGTTTTTAGAAATAAAAAAATCCGGAAAAAATCGAGTCCATTTTTGCAGCAAAAGAAGAACAATTTTGTTTCTTTGTTGTTATTAAATTTTTTATTACACAAAGAAAACAAAAAAATTGTAAAGATATTAATTTTATTTTCTTTGTGTCGTACATACATTAAAATGTTATCTCAGCTCATTCATATTTCAATGGACGACTCATATTCAACGTGTGAAGCGTTACAGCACACGTCACAATGATGGACGACGAGGTCTTTCCGTCGCTTTGACAAGCGAGGATAAAAGTTCGGTAGGTCCGCCTATGATCAGGCGAGTATCAGGATATCGAGCGGATGATATCGCGGAGCCTATGTCTCGAAGAGCTTTGTTGTTAGAGAAATATAACGCCTGGCGGCAACAAGAAGACGCCGTGGAAAAAAAAAGCGAGAAGAGGGACACGAAGAAGAAGAGAAAGAAGAGGAAGAAAAAGAGACGACGAAGAGCAGGAAGAGAAGAAGAACGAGGAGAAAAGAAGGAGGAGAAGGAGGAGGAGGAGAAGGACGGGTATCCGTCGGCTCGATCAAGCGTCGATGACTGTACAACTTTTCGTAGGTATGGACGAGTATCCTGGAGGGTCCCAAGAAATGGCGGCCGATGCGACAGCCCCGTTCCCCATCGCACCCCTCCCTCAGAGCAAATTAGGTAAAAACAAAAACACCGCACTCTCCTCCCGCCCTCTTCGTTATCCGTGCGCTTTCTCATCTCGAACCGCGCCGTCCGGTTGGACGAGCGAGGGGCTGACGCGACAGCAAGAAGAGGTGTTGCGGGGCTCACGGGTCCTTATTGTGCGCGGTAATGGGCTCGAAGTAATTAACCGAGCGCGGCTTCTTCCTCTATACAAGCGCCGCACCGCGACACACTCGCCGCTTCTGTTTCGCAGCCGCGGCTATCGGGGAAATAGGAGCGGCCCGTTTCTAGTTGAGCTCGGGTAGGCCCCTGTTCTGACAATGAAAGCCCCGAGGCGGGGCGCGCTGATTTTCGCCCACGCCGAGTCATCGAGGCGGTGCGCGACGCTCGATTTCACACGCCGCTTCTTCCTCTCACGCCCGCAGCAAATCTCCTCACAAATGCCGCATTTTTGGGACTTGTGCCGATTGGTTATTATCCGACCATCTTAAAAGATCCGCGAACATAGAAGAGATGAAATATTTTATACATGTATAGAACTTAATAGCATCTCTCTCAGATCTTTCGTTATAAGACTGACTCATGTTTCCGTTTTTGTTTCTCTCCCAATAGTAAGATTCCATTTTTACGAACACCCTGTTTCATCCTTTACAACTATTCACTTCTCTTGCTTGTCTCGCTCGTCTTTCTTTATCTCCGTTACTTTGTCCGACTGGAAGCGTCCGTTAATTTGGACGCTCCATTTCTTACTTCATTTCATTCTTCACGTCGTCGGGGCCCGCGGGTCTCTCTTCGTCTCAATTCGCTTCTCTCCTGCATTTCTCTCTTCATCCACCAATCTACCTTAAACCGATCGTCTCTCCTTTCACCAGTGGCTCTTTATATTTCTCTCACTCTATCCCCGAGGGCCATTTCGTTTATATATATCCCCCTTTCCTTCCACCCCACGATATTCGCGAGATACGGCGGTCCCCAATTCTTCCCACCTCGTAACTGCTTCTCGCTCGAGCCGAGATTTTTTTTTTCCGTGTATTAAATCCAGTAGCTAATTGCGATCCGACACGGCGCGATCGTAACGGCGAGATAACTCCCCGCGCGCCATCGGTAAACAAATGATCCCCGATCTTGCCGAGCGATCGTTTTAATTAACCGCCAAGTCCTGATGACGTGGGCCAGTCGCTACGAGCATCTCCGTGCGGATGCGTTATTAAATCGTTGCTTCGTTACGCAAGAGTTATATCGCAATTTTTTATCAGTCGTAAGGTAGAATAAACGGTTTATGTGTGACCATCGAGAAACTCGATCGGTCGATAAGATCTGTTTATCGATCGGAATTGTACGACAGACATATATATACACACAATATGCAAATAGAATACAAATGTAAAAAGATTTAATTGAAAGGTTTTATACCAAAAAAAAAATAAAGAAAATTAAGATTTAATTAATTAAGATTAAATTGAAAAATTCTATTAAAAAATAAAAGAAAATTAATATTATATTTTGATAGTTTACACATAACTTCTTCAGTAATTTTATATACATATATTTTAAAAAGTATTATTTTTTTATTAAATACGTTATATCTTATATTATATATTTTATTAAATACCGTTAATTTTTTGTTAGTTGATATATATCTACAACTTAGTTAAATAAACACATAAATATAATTATAAATAAACATATGAAAAATAATTTTCCATCACAACTTTCTAATCATAATAGCGTTTAATTGACATAGCGTAACTTCTAATTTATATCAACATTTAACGCGTTTTATATGATACCTCTCGACAACCATAACAAACCGCGATAATTCTTTCTGACACGTATTTACACTTAACGTTAAAGCGACGCGTGCACACGTACAACCATAATTCTTAATTTATGATATTGTTTCAGCTTAAAATCGCAACGTAAAGTTTCAATATGACAAACTCGTAAGTTTTACAAATGAACGAAGATTGATTTTTATGTTAAAATGCATATCTGCAAAAGATGTCCGGGAAAAAAAACGTGGCAGTGCACGTGCTCTCTAAAATAAGCAGAGACCGAGCGTCTTCCGACGGTTTGATTAGTCATTATCCGGATAGGTGGATCATCATTTTGATCGCCTCGAGGCGGCTTCTGTGTTACAGGCGACAGCGAGATCGTCGGACGACCGCCATTGTTCGGGAAAAACTCGGAGTGTAGTCTCGATAGGAATGAAAAAAACCCGCGAGAAGGAGAGACGGAGAAATAAAGAGAAGAGGAAGAGAAAGAAGGCGCGAGAAAAAAAGGCAAAATCGAGCGCTCGTTTGAGGTAGCCGCCGGCTCATTCACGTTTCGAAATGAGATCGGCATCTCCCCTCGCGGCCTCTGATCTTCCCTTTCTCTCTGACTTCATTCCGTGATACAGGATGCGCCTACTAGCAGCAGACACCGTGCTTTTTTTTCTTTTCGAACTTCAAAGACCATCTTTTCCACACCCACTTAATAAGTTCATATGCAAGTTCGATCGAATTTCAGCCCAACGAATTTTAAATGATACTCGAACCGTTTGTCAAATTTTTGATGCGCTTAATTGAACAATAATGTTGATTTATTTTTTTGCTACGTACTATAACGATGTACCTATAAATTTTTTAAATGTATCTAATCGCGCGCGCGCGCGCGTATAATAGATATCTAAGAAATATCTCATCTTAAAGTAAAATATTTATTTTAAAATATTTTTATTTTAAAATCTAAGTCAGAGTTTTTATTTAGAATAATAGTATGTTCTAGAATTACTAATAGTATATTCTAAAATATACTATTAATAATTTAGAAACTAGCTGTTTTATAATAGTACTAAATAATTTTTTGAACAAGAATTTTTTGTTGTGTCTCATACATTTCTTCGTAATCGCCACGATAGTGCAGTCCATTTTTCGCGTTCATTGATCGGACGGTAAAAAGCGTCCAGTCGGGACTGGTATAAGAACGAACAAAGACGCGAAGCGTTCGGATTGGCTTATTCGGTAGCGGGTAATGACGTCATTTCCCTGTCAGGCGTTTCCGGTGCAAATTAATTTATCAAGACACCCAGACGGGACCCATGACGATTCCGTCGGTTGCTCGCTGGCTGGACCAGAGCTACAAAATTACGTGCCTTTTTTGTTCGACACCCTCCCCAAATTAGGACCCAATTGGTCCGCGGCACGATCGACCCACGCGGTGCCCCGCTGATTTCGCGATTTCGTGCATTCTCCGTCCCGAGACGAAGAGAGAATTGGGTATCTCTCGCTCTTTCTATCCACCACGCGGCCTTGTCGAAGACAAATGAAACACGAGGTTAAAAAGCCGGGAAGATTAATGAAATCTAACGCCCGCCGTGATTATAGTGAAATAGTATAACACATATTGGAGAGGCCCGTCGTGCACTTTTGCATTCACCTGCTGCAGCTGGAAGTTGTCCAAATAAATAAATAACCTTCTTCGTTTTTGGAAAAAAAAGTTCACACGCCACCGTCAAAAGTTTGTTTCTTGTTGCTTACACATAAAAAAAAGTACGAATAAGAATTACACGCGATCACGTTGTCAAGCCTAGAAACTATCGGCGGGAGGAACGTCTCAATGCGCGCGGATTTTCGGTGGCACAAAGTGGATGTTACACGGCATTTTCACGGATGCCGCGTGGTGTGTAAACGCTCGTCCGTGACTGTAAATAAGCGAACCACGTGTCGGCGAGACTGCGCGGACCCACCTATTATTAGAGACAATTAATGAGATACGCTTTCTGTACCGGAGTGTACCCGTGGTAACGCGCGTTCGACTCGCCTATCGCGCCGTGGAGACTTCCTACCCGCCTAATTGCAAGCGCTTACACACAGGCCGACCTTTGCACGACTGTCCGTATATACGAAAATCTCGCGAACATCCCAAAAATATGGCACAAAAGCACTTACAATGGGAGCATCGCCATCTCTCGCACTTTATTTCTTCTCGTCCGGACAAATTATCCGGAATTTAAATTTACTGGCGTATAAATTGCACACACATAAAAAGTATTTTAACAATTTAAACGCGTTTTCTTGGAGAGAAATTGATTTTAAGATCGTAAATATGTTCGCGACAAAAA